>CAXITT010001131.1:93205-134359 GCA_964033795.1 Lymnaea stagnalis | reverse complement strand
CACTAAAATAATTATTCCTATGGCACAAATCATCTTTAAAGCTGCACTCAGAAATTTGCTCTTTTTATTTTATTAAAACATAGCTTCTACACAAGCTACTTGATTTTGGAAAAGTGATTTTGAATTTAACATTTGACAAAAAGATGTCAAGGATGTACTTTTTTCTCAGTGCTTCTTTAAAGGACTTACAGGCTTTGATTTCAAAATGTTTTTGCAATCGTTTTGACACTCAATAACTACAGCAAGTCCTTGAGGGGATATATTGTTTAAGTTTAAGTCTTAGGCATAACAATACTTGTCCACGCACCGTTCTGCGCATGTCCTAAAATGTCGAAAAAACGTTTTCTACAATATGGCGTACGGCTACACGGTATCTTTGGAAAATTGAATACTACGTCACCTTTGTTTATTAAATAATGCTTTCCTCATCAGTGACATATCAGTTTTTGTGTTCCGGTGATATATTGATTTATGCTACAAGATTTTTTGTGTATCACGGACAGTATTATTATAATGACTCGGTTAGTTTATAAATCGCATAAATACCTTTTTACTAGTAAAGCCACCAAAATAAGGTTTAGTTCAACCCAATCTACATTCATTGTAAGAGTTTTTTCATTTTTAGAGTTATTATCGTTGATCTGTCTATAAAAAGTTATGCATCCCACGAAGGAGTGGGGGTATGAAATTGTCATTTTTTTTTATTTTGATCAAGAAGCCGGAAATGGCTGCAATCACTGTGATTCGTTATGTTAAATCCATAAACGTCTAAATAATGATAAGACGTTTAAAATGAATAATTTTAAGAAAAGATTATAACCAAATAACATAAAAGTTTAATTATGTAGTAACCAATGGTTGGTTTTAAGTTTTATTTATTACGTTAAAAATTGTGTACGGTACCGGTACACAGTTTATCGTTCTTCATAATTATTGAATCAATATTTAATAGTTTTACAATAGTAATGTCAATAATAATAATCGTTTTTCTCTTATTAATTATTTCAGACAATACTACTAAAATTAGGCCTACATATCAATATCAGTTATAATTTGTAACGGACTATGTTTCACATGAAAACAGAGAGGTAGCATGAGTGAACAGTGAATTGTGTTGACCATGTATTTTGAGATGCAAAAGTGAACTCCACGTTTTTGGAGAGTAAAACTATGTTTTTGTCAGAGCGGTTGTTTTCCACGCTTTGCTGATAATAAAGTATGAGTTGACTGAGATAAGGAGTCAGAGTTAGTCGGAGTTGAGTGAGAGTTGAGATGTAGTACAGTTGAGCTGAGTTGACAGTAGTATGAGGACGTGTCTTTCTTAATGATGGAATACTATAGATTTATATGTGAAATTACATTCATGCAAGGATTATTTATTAATATTATCAATATAAAGTGTGTTCAATAAAGTACTGTAAGTTTAACCAGGATTCAGTATTCTTATTTGCGTGCCCGGATTATAAGTGGAAGAATGAAGAAGTCTTAGTCGGCATCCTGAAATATCAACATAACATAAGTAACCATACTACTGACATAACCCACAGCATAAGAAATAAGCTCCCACGCCATGTCAGAGTAGATGTGTTACATAATTATAAACAACTGTTATTATAATCCTATAATAGTCTATATTTAGGCCTAAGCTTAATTTTTCTTAATCTAATTCTATTACTAGTACTAGTACTACAACAATCAACAACCACACTTACTAAAAATATATTTTAAGTTAAGCCTATATATAACAGTTTTATTAAAATACATCAAATTAATAAACAAGAATCAAACAACATCATTGTTGTAATTATATTTTTAGTAGAACATTGAAAAGCAGTACATAGACAATTATTTAATATATCAAATAACATTTTTTAATAAATTAGTCTCATCATCATAGATGATTTTATTAGAGTAATTTTTATTTATAATTACATGCGTTCAATTTTATATATTAAAAAAGAATACTTACCTTTTTATAAATATAATAATTGATTTAAAATGTAAAACAAGTATAATACAATTATTTAAAATTCAATAAAGATGTTATTTTTTCGTTTTTTCCTGTATAAATAATGATTTTCGCAATTTTTCTGTTCACTATTTTCTGAACCTACCCACAAATAAATATATCAAAAAATAAAAGTCTTGATGTTATATAAAAGTTTTGTTGTTTATTGGGTTGTATATTGCATTGGGAATGTCTCCTGAAAATTTGGTAGCATTATCTTTTAAAATCCAAAAGTTTTGGGCAAAATAAGGCAGAAATTTGGAAAGTGGGTCACACGTTTTTTCAGTTAAATACTGAGATAAAGAAGGGGGTTTTAAAAAATCACCAAAAAAATCATAACTCCACTTCTATAAAAGATAGAAAGATGAAATTGGTGTTGTTGTAAAGCTTATAGCTAGCCCTTTAAATGATGTATCATTCATGTCGATCGGACAATATTTAAATTTTGTGTCAAAGTACCTAAGTCTAAGTTTAAGGGATAGAGCTGTTTTGTGGGTTCTAAAAATAAAAATATATTTCAATATTTCAAATGTGACTAACTAGATATTAAAAAATATGTCCAAATCCACCTTCCCGGTGCAGAACAGTTGGATAATGTATTTTATTTTAAAAACCTTCTCTAGTTTTCTCCGTTTTCACAATTGCTGCGGTTCTAGCGAACAAAATAATTATGTAACAAAACTACATCTCACACGCCTGGTAGCAGAAAAAGGGGATGGTCGAGTGAAGTTATTGCTAGGGCAACTAGACTAAATATTACTGTTGACGCATCTAGATAGTTCATTGTGACGCCCCAAGCAACAATATGACAATCATTACCGTCTTTGTGTTCATGTACAATAACCATTTAACAAAATTGAACAACATAAAAAAAAAAAAAATAGCCTACAGTTCATGAATCTTTTGTCATTTACGACGCCATTGTGGGAAAACAAGGAGAAATCTTCTGTCTTCAAAGATACGTTATAAAAGTTGCCCAATTGGATATATTTAGATTTAAATAATCTTTTAAAAATTTTATAGATTATCTACTTTGTCTGATATTTCTTTCTAGCCCACTGGATCCATGCACAGAAATGTAAAGGTGGTACTCGCAAAGGGACCTCAATATCAGGGGGCGCATTCGCCCAGGGCGCTGCCTTTCCTTTGCACGGTTGTGCATCCATTACGAACGTAACGCGGCTAGAATTTTGAGGGTGGGGGTTATGTAGGCCATGTAGGAAATATTTGTGAAAACTTTAAATAAAATAGTCAATTTCCTTTCTTAAAATTTGATTATTTGTGACAGTTTTGATTTCTTTCTCAATAAATAGCTGGTGATTTACTAAGACTAAGAGGCAAAAAGCGGGAAAGTAATGAAATATATGTCAGTAGCGAAATAAACACCATTGCAAACAGATGACTAACAAAGCAACTTGGTTCCATCAAGATACATAAAATCACTAACACTGCCTCTCATTTTACTCACCACAAACCAGAGTCAACTTAGGTGGTATCTACATAATAATTAAGTGCCATCTATCAAACTAGAGCTGACCAACCATAGACCATTTAAATAGCTTATTTGCCTACTATGACTCACAATTGTCGAGAAAAAGTCAATCCACTTGCATAGGAAGGGGGCTGTGGAGGGGGTGGTCCACACAGGTGCCACTTTTTAAAAAAAAATATATTGAGGGGCGGCATTTTCGGCGAGCTGAAGAGTTGTTTTTTTTTTTGTGTTTTTTAAAAAACTCAGTGGTAGTGGGTGGCACAACTTTCTAGTTAACATATCGCAACATAACCACTGGTCCGCTCGAAACGTTTCCCAGATCTGCTCATTATGAAGACACGTTACACATCACCCAACGCTTGGACATTGGTCGCTCTCTCAGTCTCTGCTGTTGGTGGAATTCTATTGAGTAGCCGAGTCTCTCGCTTCGCACCTTTTTTTGCCCATGTGCCGTTTCCCTGGTCTGGCCTGCTGATTACCAAAGTCATTCTGATACACTAAAGTAATACGTCGGCATAGCTAGAGCGACGTGGCCTCCACGGCTTTGCCATGTTTCTTTTTAGTAAGGCTGTGGGCAGCAACGCAGTCGCCGCGGCTGACCCGTGTATAGGTTTACTTTAAGGTGATTTCTGATCGTTAATGCTGCATAAACTTTATGGTTTGTGTCCACTGCGGTGGCCGCGCAAATGAACGCATGACAAGTAATCCCACAACTCACCATAACACATCCAAACACAGGACTAGTGAACCAGAAACGTGAATACCGGTATATAGAACATAGACAGCTGAACCCAACAACTGGGTTTGAAAAGGCCTTGCTGAGATAATCGTCATGCTTGACTTGTTCTTGTAAATTTATTTTCACTGCAAAGTCGCAATGATTGGTTCCGAAAGATTTCAGTAATTTTATAAATATATAAATTTTTTAATGTGCTGAAAATTATTTTTACAAAATTGTGTAAATAACCAGTTTTATTATATTTCTTGGGCAGATTTTTGTGCCAACGAAAAAGTTTAAAATTGGTGGTTCTGTTCTGATTAAGCCAAGCTCTCTAGGGGTACAGTTGAAATTAATTCATTATGAATGAAATTTTCATTATTTAGAATACCTAATTAATTCATAAAGTACTGTGTGATTAAATCTTTTAACTTAAACAATACACATAAATAATCTTAAATAAAGGATTTAATTTTAATAATTCAATTAATATTATTACTTTTCTAAAATTCAAATGAAAACAATCAATGTATCTAAATCATCTTGATTACTAGATTTTAAAAAAAAAAGGATTTACGAAAATGGCTTAAACTAAAAAAGAAAATAAGAAAGAAAAAAAATCTACCCGTCCTAAGAGAAATGATCTTTCTTTTGTTACCCACGGATTCCTAAGCTAAGTGCTATTTTTTGTATATACCGTTTTTTCTGTTGTTTTGTTCGCTGACGAAGGATTTCTGCCAACACGTTCATTGTTTTGTTGCGTTCCTTTTTTTTCAGGTTTAATCCTACTCTTTTTTACTCATTTTATATTGTGCTAATCTGATTGCAGTCTCTCCCTCTGTTGCCTTAAGACCACATCGAGCTTTTTGTCCATGTAGTTGTGGTTTGACACAATCCTTGTCTTGGGGATTCACACTGAGGTCAGGCGACGTTCACCGGGACGTTGTGTCGTTTGAATAGATTCACACTGAGGTCAGGCGACGTTCACCGGGACGTTGTGTCGTTTGAATAGATTCACACTGAGGTCAGGCGACGTTCACCGGGACGTTGTGTCGTTTGAATAGATTCACACTGAGGTCAGGCGACGTTCACCGGGACGTTGTGTCGTTTGAATAGATTCACACTGAGGTCAGGCGACGTTCACCGGGACGTTGTGTCGTTTGAATAGATTCACACTGAGGTCAGGCGACGTTCACCGGGACGTTGTGTCGTTTGAATAGATTCACACTGAGGTCAGGCGACGTTCACCGGGACGTTGTGTCGTTTGAATAGATTCACACTGAGGTCAGGCGACGTTCACCGGGACGTTGTGTCGTTTGAATAGATTCACACTTTTATTTTTTATCTTCTTTGTGTGATTAAAAAAACAAACAAACAAACCTGATAAGAAAAGTTTCATGACTTTCCAAAGAATTGACGATCAAAAACGTTTGAATTATTACGTTTTTGTATGATTAAAAAGTCAATATATTGAAAACTTTGTTAACATAATTGGAAATGTAAACATTAATTACGGAAAAGTTAAAACAAGGTGAAACAAAATAATAAACGAATCGTCAAAATATTTTCTTTTGTAAATAGCAACAGTAATAACAAAATCAAAGTAATAATATTTAAAAGCAATTAAAAAATTAACTTTTGATGTGTCGAATGGAGAATTAGAGAGAGAGAGAGAGAGAGAGAGAGAAAGAGAGACAAAGAGAGAAAGACAGAGAGAGAGAGAGAGAGAGAAACAGAGGGACAGAGAGAGGAGGAGAGAGGGAGATAAAATATATGTCTTTTTCTTTGGATAAAGCTGCCAATGTTATCTGATTTAAAGTGCTTGCTAGCTGACCGAAAGTGCGGTGTAACTTAAAATATTGAGAGGGATATCATTGGACATTCAAAGCGACGCATTTATTGTAATAACAGTTAAAAAAATAATAAAACGAGCATTGTTATGCAGTGAAGGAAATACATTAAAATCCAAACGAATGTAATTTAACAACGGTAATTGCTCATCTTTGGTTCAATTCGGCTTTATGCCGTATAATAACTTTAAAAACAGAAATAATCTGGACATTACACAATTACAAACAGTGGTGATATGATGAACTTAACCAATATTGGAAACCAGAAAATATCACCGGATGCTATCGGGATAATAGTTGCAGACAATTTCCACCTGCTATTTCGAAACGTCATCACAATTCCGTATTTTAAAAAAAGAAGTGTCAAGGAAATGATGATGACGTTTCTAACATCATTAAAAGTTTTAAAAGTATTTGGCTGCTAAATGTCATCCGCCTACCCTACCTCTTTTCGCGCCGCCAAGCTACGATTTTTGTTCTCTAAACATGACCTTAAATTACCAAATCTAAATTACCACAAATGAAATCATGATTGTCACAAAAGTGTTCATAGACGGCTCATTTCTAGATTGGAGTGTGCTTTTGAAGTGTTAAATAATGGGTTTACCACCCACTTTTGGTACCCGAAAACTAAATATTTTGCTTTGTAAAAATTGGGAAAACATAATCTTATATATAAAACAAAATCTCTATATACCATTTTTAATACATTTATGTCAACGGAATTTCATACACTGATATCTTCATACAGATTTTTGCCGAATTTGGTCTTATTTTCCAATTATCTCATACGAAAGACGTAAAACAGAGAATTTACTGTATCTAAAGAAGAATCTTTTAATCGTTGTGCGCGTGTCAATTTTATGTTTTATGTTATTAATCTCATAACAACTTACACCCACTTTACTTTTCACAAAGTAAAAACAAATATATATATAGATTTTTAAAGATAATCTTAGCCCATCTCTATTTTTCAAAATTAAATTTTCATATTTGTAAAGTGATTGGGTTGTTGATATTCATGGGTAGACTTATGTAAATGTACCCACGATTTGTTAACGCCATTTATTTTCTTAATTGGTAAACATTTTGTTGCTTTGTGAAAAGATAATGTATCATCTTTTTATCACAACTGTAAATTTCAAGATATTGTCATCCACGTAAAAATGTGCACACCCCATTTTCTACCAGAAATATATGTACCTAAGCTAAACATCCATCAAATTCATTTCTTTATTCTGGGGGCGAATCTTTTGCTGCATGGGGAAAAATTAAAGGAGCGAATAAAAAAATTAATGAAATCATCCGCGGGATTGTAGCCTCCATCTTACGCAAACACACATTTTTTTTTTTTTTTTTTTTTCATTTTTTTTATTTTTTTTTTTTTTTTTTTGCAATTCCTTTGCTTTGTTCTTATTTAGATAAGTAACAGGTTTCAATTTTTTCTGTTTGCCAATTTTTATGTGAAGCACGTTGAGCTTAGCCCTAGGCTGGGACACTGCGCAAAAAAGACCCCTTAGAGTTTTGCTGCGATGAAAGACATAAACGGCCTTTTCTTATTAAAAGTGTATTTAAAGGTTAAGTTTTTATTACTTTATAAATTTATTAAAAGTATATTTTTGAATGAACAAAACACTAAAAACTTATTAAATGTTAAAAATACATGTTAAAAATACAATGCTAAAATTTGGTTATGTTTTATTAACAACTTAAAAAGCAATCAATTTTATTTATTAATTTAAACTTTTAAGATGGGGAAAATACATGATCAGTTTTGTCAGAAAAATAATTTTGATTTTTTTTGTGTGCAATATTAGCAACACACTTCAGAGCTCACGGATGTTTCAGTTTTCTCGACAGATGTGATTACTATGTAATTCTTGGATCATAATTTATTGGTTACATTTTTTCCCATAACTTTCAAACTCGGATAAAATATTCTAGTGTCTCTGGTTTTTCTTTTTATTTTACTTTAGCAGTTTAAATAGTTCACATATTTTTACTAATTGTAAAGCGATTAGAGCTGTAATGTAAGCGCTATATAAAAATAAATAAATAAATAAAATGCTAATTTGTTTTCCTTTATTGTTATTTTCTATGTAGTTGTAAGTTATAATAACAATTTTAATAAAAAAATTATTAAAATAAAAGTGGTTGTATTTCATTTTTAGGGGCATTTAAATTTATTCGATTCAGGAAAGTGATAAAATAGGAAGGTATTTAAGTCGCCTCGTTACTTTAGCGTTATTTTCAGCATAGCTCATTGTTATATAATATATATATATATATATACATACATATATATATATATATATATATATATATATATATATATTATTTTTTTTATTTTTTATATATATATATAACATACAACGTTTTGAAGCTGACTGTAAGTACAAGAATCGCAATCTAAATTTAATTTGTCTAAACAGTTTGAACTATATTATTTGATATACTAGTATGCCGCAAATAAGTTTAAACTATATATAGTGGAGCAGTGGCTGGCAAACTCATTAGTTTAATAGCCAAGAATCAGCAGCAGGACGATTACAATTTGTTGGAGAGACACGTCATTTCTTTTCAAGAACCGTGTTTTTTCAGAGTCGAAACCAATTTGTGTTTGACTGGCCGAGCCGCACTCGGGTCAACAAAGAGCCGCATGATTTTCCGACCACTGTATTAGTGTAATGAGTGTAATATATTTAATTTGATATATTAGTGTTTTTAGTGAAAAACGTTTAATTTGAATTATTAGTGCAATTAGTATAACATGTCTAATTTGATATATTAATGTCTTATGTGTAAAATATTTAATTTGATGTATTAGTGTCATTTTTGTAAAATATTTAATTTGATATATATTAGTGTAGTATTTTAAAGGTCATTATATCATTATCTTTAACACATAAATGTCCAGGGGCAAATATGTTTTACAATATCACTTCAACCAAACGTAATGTGAGATTAATATCCAGATACTGTTTGGCATAAGCGCATAAGGAATATGGACAGATGCACTAAGCTTTTCAATGTTGAAAGTTGAGAAATGGTTGATGTCCATTGATTAGTCATCAGTATAATCGTACATCATTAGGGGCGTAACAAAAGACCTACTGAAGTTAAGCCAAAATACCAAGCCATCTACAACTTTCCCTAGGGCTATTCCTAGTACCACAACATCAGAATTAAATACATAGCTTAGTAGATAAATCGCTAGCGGGATAACGAGCAGAAAATACACGACAGAAATGGCCAACAGTCTGTTAACTTTTGGTTGGGTGTTGCAATGAAACAATTGAGTTAAAGTAGGAGCAACACTCACAGATCCAGGATAACTTAGATTTCCGTACTGGGTCTGTCCCGGTAAGATGTACGTCTGTATTGGATGTTTGTTATAGAGCTGTGGCGGTTGTTGGGCATACCCTTGGTTCATTGTGCTGTTTGGGTGAGCAGACGAGTGGCTGTTTAACACAACTACAGCTTGTGCAGGGCTGTTCAATGTTTGTGATTTTCTTTTCTTGACAATGATTGAAGTGATCACTGCACCACATGCTGGTAAAATAATTCCAATGACAACCAAAGCTCTGGCTTGACCTACGGTCTGAGTATTCTGACACGTGTCGATATTAACGTTCGCCATTCCAAGGGGTAAGACAACAATTAGTCCAAGTATCCAATGAACTCTGCTGTACGCTAGAGAATAAAGGAGTTGAGTGTTTTTATTTGTGGGGAAGCTTTTCTGAGATTCAATTATTTAAAAGCCGAGAACCACCAGTCCAGTACAGTAGACGAATGTGATGAGAAATGGTGTGTAGACACGAGTTGAAATTATCTTAATGCAAGAAGTCCAGTCAAGGCATAATCTCCAAACAAAAACTTAATCTGAACAACGATTGGAAACAAAGCCAAAAGAACATCTCCAAGGGCCAATGATAAAATTGTCAGAATTTTTGGCTTGTACATGAAGTCACCTTTACGGACATTCTTGAATATGAGCAAACCGTTGGCCAGCAGGAGGAGGATGATGAAGATGATGTACAATGCCTTATTAGCCTTGAGGTCTGGATGATCTGGATCAAAACCATCGTAGCTGTTGCTATACATTTCTTGATATTTCTTAATAAAGCACTGTGCAGAGATGTCGCCAATCACTAGATGCTATCAAAATATTCTGGAGAAAATCTGCAAAAAGTAACTGTCTTTAATATCAATAGATCATTACTGTCCCTAGTAGATCAAATAAAATGCATATGCTTAAAAACAACTAATAACCCATAAATCTTTATGAAAAACAGATATGAAATAGCAGTACTTAAAATCTAAGATCAGATAGTGTGAAATAGTTGTACTTAAAAACTAAGATCAGATATTGTGAAATAGTTGTACTTAAAAGCTAAGATCAGATATTTTGAAATAGTTGTACCTCAAAACTAAGATCAGATAGTCTGAAATAGGTGTACTTGAAAACTAAGATCAAAGCCAAGCTTTCAAAAAGTCAAATATTGAACAGTCTCGACTGAGAGCGAACAAGACAAGATGACTGAAAGTGATCAAGTCAAGATAATTATAAGTGAACAAGTGAAGATGACTGGAAGTGAACAAATCAAAATGACTGAAAAGCATCAAGTCAAGATGACTGATAGCAAAAAGTCAGACGACTAAGAGCGAAAAATTCAGACGACTGAAAGAGAACAAGTCAAGATGACTGAGAGAGAATAATTCAAGATGACTGAGACAGAACAAGTCAATTTGACTGAGAGAGAACAAGTCAAGATGACGACAGTAATAAGTTAAGAGGATTGATAGCTATCAAGTCCATATGACTGAAGTCAAACAAGTCAAGATGACAATAGTGGATTGACAAAGACAGCTGATAGTGAACAATTTAAGTGTTAAAGAATGGCCCACCCATGAACATTCGTAGAGAGACTCGTTTTCCCAAGGGACTCACTCGAAAGTCTTTCAAAGACAACAACTGAGTTTCAACTGTGAGATGAAGATCTAATCAATCGTTATGTAAGATTTTGATATATTAAGTAGTTAATAAGCGAGACATGCGCCTAGAGCAAATCACAAAACTTGCTGATATATGAAAGAAAAAGATTTAATGGCA
This sequence comes from Lymnaea stagnalis, assembly GCA_964033795.1. NCBI lineage: Eukaryota > Metazoa > Mollusca > Gastropoda > Lymnaeidae > Lymnaea > Lymnaea stagnalis. The sequence goes on along the minus strand of CAXITT010001131.1, from coordinate 123,178 downwards.
TGTTAGTGAGTTACCTTTAAATGGACTATATCAGTGTTGTGTTGAAGTGACTCCAATAAAATGAAATGAATTACAGTATCTGAACTTCCTATTTTATAGGATTTTTACAAAGTCTGTTCCAAAGGGTTCTCACCCTATAAATGTTTTCAGCTCGAATCTCAAAAAACCATCATATTTCTATACAAAAACATTTTAACCAGCCACATGGTGAACACTGAGTTACAACTACGTTTAAAACTTATTCAACTATAACTTGAAATGCATTTAAAAGCGCGCGAGGGGACCACATACCAGCTGTGAGGACCCCCGCGCTAATTTCTGACCTGTGTATCAAGGGATTAAACAGTTCATATGGATTAAACTTGAAAATGTATGCGGTTTAATTAGGGTGGGGGGGGGGGTGGTTGTCTGGTGTTTCTGGAAGTATGGTGTTTTGAAATTCAAGGTTTTATTAAATGTATTGTATTTTGATATGTTTGGTATTTTGAAGTGCATGGTGTTTTCAATTGTATGGTTTTTAAATAAACCGTGTTTTGGAATTAAGTTGTGTTTCAGAAATTATGTTTTTTAATTTACTTTAGTTGGATTTTGGTGTGTTTACTTGGTGTAAGGTTTTGAAGTAACCCACGTAGGCTACAACAAGGTTAACACAAAGTAACGCTCTTAAGATAATTACACGGGGACATTCCAATAAGATAAATCTGTCCTTGATAAAACAGAATGGGATGTCGTTAAAAATACACACCAGGCAAGCTTGCATGGCGAAACATGTCATACAAAAAATTGTAGTTCAGTTATCTCAGTATAAAGTTAGTCTTTGTACTTATTGGTGTTTCAAACACAACTTATCTTCTTAATTTCGTGAGAAGTGTTTATACATAGTTTGTCCTGACAGGGACTGAACTAGAAATAGTATGTACCCAATAATTTTGAGTTAATTTTCTAGATGTAAGCCTAAATCATAGCTGCATTGATCATATTCACAACAAACAACAAACACGATGATATTTGTCCTATACAAACCAAACAATAAAAAAAAACATGGTTTAGATTGGACCTATAAAGAACAAGCCATCAAACAACAAACATGGTAACATTGGTTTTATACCGAAGAAACTATCAAACATCAAACAGGACATGGTGACATGTAGGTCGAAACGTTGTCCTATCCAATGTGGTTTATTCGGTTTATGTGGTGAATGCAATACGAGTTCCAATTTATGCGAGTAACTGCCATGTTGAGATCCTTTGATTAATATCTTCAAACTGTCTATTTATTGTTTTCTTCAATGTACGTGTGGTTGAAATCATGATAAATTAGATCAGTTGTACTCCACCTTTTATAGTTGTTTAGCGGAGCTCATTCTCTTAACATTTCCCTTCTTGTTAGACGATTTTTTACTCTCTATCCTAATTTTAGAAATTTGAACAACTTCTGCTGTCTTAAAATAATCATAATCAATAATCAAAATTTAGATTTAAAGACTGCTTAAACAGCTGAAGACATTCACACATGACGACTGCATGGATTTAGTCAACTGGATGGATTTTACGGACTTGAGAGGTACATTTAATAGACTGGATTTAGCGAACTGAATAGATTGAGACAATAGAATGAATGTAGCAAACTGGATAGATTGTGTCAATAGAATGGATTTAGCAAACTGGATAGATTGAGTCAATAGAATGGATTTAGTAAACTGGATAGATTGAGTCAATAGAATGGATGTAGCAAACTGGATAGATTGAGTCAATAGATTTGATTTAGCAAACTGGATAGATTGAGTCAATAGAATTGATTTAGCAAACTGGATAGATAGAGTCAATAGAATTGATTTAGCGAAGTGAATCGACTGAGTTAACTTAATGGACTTTGCTAAATTACTATATTGATTTTACTGAATGGAAGAGTAATCTGAAAAGATTGAGTTAACTGAATGGAAGAGCAAACTGAAAAGATTGAGTTAACTGAATGGAAGAGCAAACTGAAAAGATTGAGTTAACTGAATGGAAGAGCAAACTGAAAAGATTGAGTTAACTGAATGGAAAAGCAAACTGAAAAGATTGAGTTAACTGAATGGAAGAGCAAACTGAAAAGATTGAGTTAACTGAATGGAAGAGCAAACTGAAAAGATTGAGTTAACTGAATGGAAAAGCAAACTGAAAAGATTGAGTTAACTGAATGGAAGAGCAAACTGAAAAGATTGAGTTAACTGAATGGAAGAGCAAACTGAAAAGATTTGACACTACACTAAACCTCTATCATCTCTCATTAGCCACCACTCAGTTTCCAGTCAATCCTTTGCTGATGACACTCAAATCAGTGACTCTTGCTTTCCTGATCAACTTAATGCCACAATCCTTCGCATACAGGAGTGCGTGGACGATGTAAAGCGTTGGATGACTTGCAACAAACTGAAGCTAAATGATGATAAAACGGAAATCCTTCTCATCCACTCTCAAAACAAACCTCTCCCTCCATTCGCTCCTTCTTCTATATCTATTGGCAACTCTGACATCACACTCTCTCCCTCTGCCAGAAACCTTGGAGTCACGCTTACGGACACCCTCTCCATGGACAAACATGTCACGAATATATGTAGATCAGCATATAACGAAATTAGAAAAATCAGCGCCATTAGACACCTCCTCTCCTTTGATGCCACAAAAACTCTCGTCTCTTCACTCATTCTTTCAAAATTTGACTACTGTAACATTCTTCTCTCAGGCATTCCTCAACACCACATAGAAAAACTTCAGAAGGCACAGAACTCAGCATGCAGACTCATTTTTAAATTAAAGAAACATGACCACATTCAACCACACATGCGGCAACTCCACTGGCTTCCAATATCCTCTCGCATCAAATACAAGTCTGCCAATCTTTGCTTCAACTCGTTCACTGACCCTCACTTTCCTGTCTATCTCTCTGAACTGTTGCTTCCTTACATCCCCACAAGACAACTACGTTCTTCCATTGACAGTAGAACCCTCTCAATCCCAAGAACTAAAACTAAGACCATCGGTGAACGCTCCTTCTGCTTCCATGGGCCCACGTTCTGGAACCAGCTCCCCTTCCATATACGTCATAGTGAAACCTCGTCCATTTTCAAAAAAGTCCCTTAAAACTCATCTGTTTAGGTCCGCCTATGACCTGTGATGCACCCTCCTTGCCTTACCTAATTTTCTGTTTCGGTTTAATCCTGAAGTGTCAAAGTGTCCTCTTTTTATAGCCATTTTCATTGTTTCTATAGACTAGTAGTTACTATCCTAGTATCTCATTTGTTTTTACTTAGTTTACATGTTTTAATAATTGTAAAGCGCTTAGAGCTTTATGATAAGCGATATATAAAAATGCCTAAATAAATAAAATAAATAAAAGATTGAGTTAACTGAATGGATTTCAAGAGAAACAAAAAAAAAAAAAACATGCGAAATGCTTGTCAAGTCCATGATGCCAACTAGACGGTCTAAGAAAATTCTCACATGGTCTCCTAGGTTGGGAAATGTTCGATAGAGATTATGACACCCTCCCACGTTTAAGGGAAAACTACCCGGTCAATCAACGTGCATTGTACATTTATGAGACTTTATATAGTTTAGGTTAAAAGAAATTATATTTTGAAAAAATTCCAACGTGACTAGCTTCGGATACTATCCGTACATTTGATATGTCTTTAGTTAAATGTTAAGAAGCAGACGACAAACACAAATATTGACTTAGATTGAAATCATACTAATGAACATCGATTAATTATACCATTTTATTTTATTCATGATTAGAAAGTGTAATATTTCAATCTGTTAAATTTCTTATTCAAATCTTAATCATTTCCCTTTGGAAAAAAAATTGTCGAAACCATTGTGTTAGCGGAAAGAGCTAAAGGTTAAACCCTTATTTAAAATAGCACTGAGAAGCTAAAGGTTAAACCCTTATTTAAAATAGCACTGAGAAGCTAAAGGTTAAACACTTATTTAAAATAGCACTGAGAAGCTAAAGGTTAAACACTTATTTAAAATAGCACTGAGAAGCTAAAGGTTAAACCCTTATTTAAAATAGCACTGAGAAACTAAAGGTTAAACCCTTATTTAAAATAGCACTGAGAAGCTAAAGGATAAACCCATATTTAAAATAGCACTGAGAAGCTAAAGTTTAAACACTTATTTAAAATAGCACTGAGAAGCTAAAGGTTAAACACTTATTTAAAATAGCACTGAGAAGCTTAAGGTTAAACCCTTATTTAAAATAGCACTGAGAAGCTAAAGGTTAAACACTTATTTAAAATAGCACTGAGAAGCTCAAGGTTAAACACATATTTAAAAAGAACACATAGAGACTCAATTTTAAGCAAATATTAAATAAAGCTTGAAGAAATTAAAGGTTAGTCCCATATTTTAGTCGCTGGATTTGCTGTACAAGTACAAAGCTCTGATCTTTTCCGAAATGTCATCAGGCCTTGCCTGCGTCATACGATCGGTCAAAATAAAACAGATATTTCAAATCGTTTGATACTGATCACCTTTGTTGTTAAAAAAGTGAATACACCAATGATGGCGTGTCCTTCTAGTGTTGAACGGCATGAACAATTTCCTTCACTTGAGTCAACCGCCGAAGTTACCGCCAAATATTCCTTTTATTTCAAATACGTGCCGAGTTGAGAGCACGGAGTAAGAACTTGTCAGACTTGTGCAAACAGTTACTCGTTTGTTCTTTTGCTATTGCATTTTATAAAGGAATTTATAAGTACAATTTTGTTTAAAGAGTTGTTTAAATTTCTTCTACAGTTTCAGATTTCGTTGTATTTAAATGTATAAAGGGAAAAGTTTATAAGTGTTGTTATAAATCAACCAAGTCCTGTTTACTTTCTTTGCCACTATTGTTTGTTAAAATTGCTATTCGTTGTTAAGCTTGATTTTGTTATAGTTATACTTAATATTGCTCAAAGCTGGAGGACTGTGCGTTCTAATTAGCGTCCAATCAAACAGTGTGGACTGGAAGAGTTCAAGCTCCAGGGAAAACAACGCCAGGCACCCCTGAGTGGATGGGACTCCTCAACCTTGGATGGCAACTTATCGAAGAGAATGAAAGTTCTTAATTTAAACTTGGTGATCGAGTCCCGTAGGCTGTGGGAAATTAACTACGGTAAATTTAGCGACGCTTCTGGTAACATTCTGAATCATCCAAACATTATGCTTCTAACAATGGGTTCTTCAGATGTGTGGAGATATTGGCGTAGGAGGGGGTGAAAACTGGGTGGTACGCCCAGAGGGTACTTTCTTCTTATATGGAGGGTGTGGCTTTTCTGTATAACTGCCTTTTAAAAAATGTATTCTTGGGCCGCCCCTGGCGGTACATACCCTAGCTACGTCATTCTGTTGAGGGAGGGGATTTTCTTTTCTAAGGAAAAATTTTATCATTCCAAAGAAAAAATCCACGGCCTTGTGATACACCATCGTCACAATGTGACAGACCGGATCCAAGCCCCGCTCCCCCCAAAAAAAATAAAATAAAAATAAAATAACATATAAATAAATAAAATAGATTATATTAATAAAAACTAACTAAAACAAAAATCAGAAAATTATTCGTTATTCCAAAATCAAAATATATGGAGTTAAAATTGTTGTATTATCATTGTGTTGTATTGTCGCGGCTACTTCCCTTTGTTACCAAGCGATAAAACAGTGTTTCTTGAATTCAGATGCCAGAAGTTCTGATGTTTTGCGTGCAACTAGTGATTAAAATTTTTTTACAGGAAGCTGAGTAGATGTCCTTGTTTTCCTTGTGTTAGATAAAGTTGTACTAATTACAACAAAAATGTACATAATTTGTTTTTCTTTCTGAGATTAAACATCTGAGGCACACTCTATGAACCGTAAACCAAGCAGACAGACTGTGAATCAGTAAGCTGTGCCGCCAGACACCATTGAAACAGTAAATCATGCAGCCAAACATCATTGAAACAGCCAATCATGCAGCCATACAACATTGAAACAGTAAATCATGCAGCCTGACATCATTGAAAGAGTAAATCATGCAGCCAGAGATCATTGAAACAGTAAATCATGCAGCCAGAGATCATTGAAAAAGTAAATCATGCAGCTAGACATAAGTGAAAGAGTAAATCATGCAGCCAATCATCATTGAACGAGTAAATCATGCAACCATACATCATTGAAATAGCAAATCGTGCAGCCAGACATCATTTAAACAGTAAATCATCCAGCCAGACATCATTGAAACCGCAAATCATGCAGCCAGTGATCAATGTAACCATAAGCGATGAAGACACACGTCAGTGAAATCCAGAAAAAGGACCTGAAACATATGATGATTACTTATCAGAAAAACGGGTCATAATGACAGGCGTGATGACAGATCTGATAATGCTGAGCCAATACACCAGGTACTCTAACGCTAAAACGGTCACATTTTTTTACATACCAGTATTTGGCTTCTAAACGATCGAGAGATTCAATAGCCGAAGGGATAACTAAAACAAAATACACGATTGTTATTATCAAAAGTGTGACAGAATTTTGCCTTGAGTTTGACGAGATTTCTTCCGTCGCGACGAATGGTTCCATCGAAGTAGGGGCGCTGACGAAATCACCAGGGGGGCTACTATCAGGAACATAGCGTTGTTGAGAGGTTAGACCACGGGACTGTGCTGTTTGTAAATTGTAACACCCGTCGTGATGTTGTTGATATTTAGAACACTCAACTATCTCAGAGTAAGGCGAAGGGGAAGCGTCAATGAGCGGTTGTGAAATCTGATCGCCCTCCTCTGTTGGAATTAGTTCTCGTTGGTCACACGGGTCATTCACGTAAGCCCTAACATTCAAGCTCATGACTTCTGAGCTGTTGGCAACAGATCGCCGGTAAGAGGCTTTGACTTTGTACTTGACAATAATACAAGTAACGACGGCGCCACATGCTGGTAGAATAATGAATACCGTATTCAAAGTTTTCCTATGATACGTGTACCACGTAACGCTGGTGGAACCGCAAGTATTATTATCAATGTTTGCGGAACCAAGAGGTGCGATAATAATGAGGCCAAGTATCCATGGAATACTGCTAGCAGTCATGGAGCAAGCGATTTTCATTTTTTTACTCAGAGAATAAATCCTGGGGTATTGAGTCATTTCTACTCCCAATACCATTAGTCCAAGGCCATAGACGAAGGTAATAAGATATGGGTGGTAAATAAAATCCACAGTATAAAATCTGCATGAAAATTCCTCCAAACTGCAATCTTCGAATACAATTAGAGTTCTCGTAACCATGGGAAACAAGGCCAAGAAAACATCTCCAGTGGCCAATGATAAAATTGTCAGTGTTTTTGGCTTGTACATGAAATCACCTTTACGGACATTCTTGAATATGAGCAAACCGTTGGCCAGCAGGAGGAGGATGATGAAGATGATGTGAAGAGTCTTTTGGGCAATTTTATCAGTGGTTTCGTCATACCCTTCGAAGACCATGTTGTCCTGATGTTTCTTCCAGTCGAATATTTTCACCAATGTAAATGCAAGTCACGTGGTTAAAGACGAGATGCCCATTGGACGAGCTGGAGACAAATTTGAAAAAAATATATTTATAAATATTTATGATGACTTAACATTTTATCGCTGCGTTTACCATTTTGAAATTTTGAAACGCGACCTGGTTCCGGGGGAGGGGCAGTCGGTTTTTTTTGTTTTTTGTTGTTGTTTTTTTTTTTTGGGGGGGTGGGGTCTATTCCAGTGGTCTGCAAATCGTGCGTGACCTGAGTGCGGCTCGACCAATCAGCCACAAATCGATTTTTATTCCGAATAACATGGCTCTTCACAGGTTCTTGAAAAGAAATTTGGCTCTTACGTTTTGTTTTTCGTCCTACTGCTTATTTCTGGCTTTTTTTACTATGAGTTTGCCGACCACTGGTCTATCCCGTAATGGCACATTTTAGATATGTTTAGAGGCGGTCATTCTGGCCCAGCTCCGAGCAACAAAAAGGATTAAAGGGCTTAATTTTATTTCACCACGAATGACCTCTTACCACATGTGGGATCTGTGAAAAATTGGCTCAATCTGTCCTATCTCCTTTTATTCTCAAGCTATTGGGAGAAACGATATCACTTAATGGGCACACACCAAGCCATCACTTTTTAACCATGATGTCAGTCATTAAAGACCGGCTTTTGAGAAACATTTACTTTAACAGAATGCCAAGTAATTAATTTTGCATTTTTTGTTCCTGTTTGGTTTTAAAATTTTACTTCCACCCGCTTCCTTTCCGTACTTCTGAACTTTACTTTTGGTAGTGACTTTTGCCCATTCTTACTTTTTTTTTCCTTTAATTTTTTTGGCAGGATGGATTTACACACATATATATGATGTAAATTTAATTTTCACTCATTTGCATTTGATGTGAGTGCCCAGACGTTTGCATAATTTGTACGCTGTGTAACAATTATGGAAGCTCAAATTATACTTTTTTTATGTACACACATTTTTACAAATTCATAGATAAAATCGCAATTTTGCTTCGGGAGCCGACTTATTTTTTAAGCACAATTGAAAAGCAAAAAAACCATGGTTATCTTGAAATCCACTATTGAATTCATAACTTCTTAACACTATTACAAGACTTTCGAATTGATAAATTCGAGTTTATATAAGTTATGCTGCCTATACATTATAATAGAATTATGATATTTTATCTTAATCTATTAAAAATAAGAGATTTTTTTTCTCTTATAATAGATGGACAAATTGTGAAAATAGACAATTTATCATAATTATGATTCAGGGGAGGCATACATTTTTCCCCATGACACTACACTTTCTACGTCACATACTAATGACGTCAACCCAATGGCGTTTGAGGGGGGGGGCGCTAATAATAACTGTTTCACGAACTTATGAGTAGATGATAAATCGGTGAATAATACAAAAGTCGATGCAACAAGTTTCCATTCTTGCAGTATACTGTGTATTATTTCCAGTACCCTCATGGGTATAGCGTCAAGCTCCACGTTGATATTCGACATGCGGTCCCACGGTGCCCCCCAGAGCTCACCATTTTGGGGACCCTTCAGCAGGCCGGGCCCACGGTAGACATATTTACTGGGGTATCAGCATACCTTTCTAATGTGTCAAAGACAGTCGCTCTCTATACACGTGCAACTGTCACACCTTTCTATACACCTGCAGGTGTCACACCTTTCTATACACGTGCAGGCATCACGCCTTTCTATACAGGTGCACCTGTCACGCCTTTCTATACACGTCCAGGTGTCACTTCTTTCTAGACAGGTGCAGGTGTCACGTTTTTCTATACACATGCAGGTGAAACACCTTTCTATACATGTACAGGTGTCACGTTGTTCTATACACGTGCAGCTGTCACGCCTTTCTATACAGGTGCAGGATTCCCACCTTTCTATACACGTCCATGTGTCACGTCTTTCTATACACGTCCAGGTGTCACGTATTTCTATACAGGTGCAGGTGTCACGTTATTCTATACACGTGCCGCTGTCACGTCTTTCTATACACGTGCAGGTGTCACGTCATTCTATACACGTGCAGGTGTCACGTCATTCTATACGCGTGTAGCTGTCACGTCTTTCTATACATGTGCAGGTGTCACGTCATTCTATACACGTGCAGGTGTCACGCTTTTCTATACACGTGTTAATGTCACACCTTCTATACACGTGCAGGTGTCACATCTTTCTATACACGTTTAGGTGTAACGCTTTTCTATACACGTGCAGGTGTCACGTCTTTCTATAACACGTGCAGGTGATTTTTGGATTAAAATGACGTGTGTATTGTGTAGATTGGGTTCGGAATTCGGCTGAAATTATGGCATGGGTGTCATTTTCTTTCTGTTCTTTGGAATGTCGTTTCAAGTCTCCATAGCTTTTTATGACGATGATCTGTTGAATCTGTTTCCAGCCACCCAATCGTATTGCATTGAGGAGCAGGGATCCCTATTTTTTAGCCTGCGGTACCTTCCAGCTTTTGTCACAATTTCTTTCTCCCATCTGTATCTATTGGGCCTGAGTTGGTTCAGACTTAATAGATGCGAATATGGTCCTCAATGCGCCACACACCGGCCTCACACTACTCAGAAAAAAGCGCCCTGAGTGCTCCTGCACCAGCATCACATTTAGTGCAAGCAAATGTTTTCTTTTGGGTGAGCTTGGCGTTTGCCTGGTTATGGTATTCAGGTCTTGCACAAAATTATGCGTGTGCACCTTTCTGATCCAACTTAATACCGATGTTAACCGGTTGCTTGTCCCATTTTAGCGCTACTCCGTTGACCTTAAGCACGATCTCCTTATTTAGGCTGGTCCAGGCCGTTGTGAACAGTAAATAGACCGTCTTTATCTCTGTTAATTTCCGTTCGCCATTCCTGCATATACCTAATGATAACGGGTAAGTCATGTTGATACCAGATCAAATCCCACCTTTGTATTGGGAGTCAGACAATTGCATGGGAGTATATCAGTTTCAATGAGCGACCAGATAGGCTCGAAAACTTTTCCATAGGCATCCCCATTTTTTACACAGGTTTAAAAAAAATAATAAACGTAGAAATCTATTTTAATGAGGAAATGATTTGAAAAATAAACTTATCTCCCCCCCCCCGCCTCCCCCCTATAACCTACAAATAAGATAAAATCATCGCACTTCTCTTTAATAAATTATTTATCAGGTTTTAATTTAATTGATCTAAATTTTTTTGTAAAATGCAAACGACTCTTTATTCTAAAGGATGAAATGTGTATGGCTAACATAATTCGTGTAACTATCATAACTCTTAGGACAGAACAAATGATAACTCATTAGTCGGTCGGGAAGCATAGACATTTTTTAAAAAAAAATTCGGTTCCCGGAAGAAAAAAAATAATTTAGGAATTGCTGGTGTATTAGTCGGTAGGGAAGCATAGAAATTTTTTTTAACAATTCGGTCCACGGAAGAAAAACATAATTTAGGAATTGCTGGTTTATTTTCAAAAAAAAAAAATATATATATATATTTGAACAGGACATTTTCACGAACAATTATTTTTCGTTACTATCAAGGAAGCGACCCCCGTGGGGATCAAACGACCATTAAACAGGGGTCACATAAGACCATCGGATATTTTGGAATTAGAAACGAAAATAATTTTATTGCTGGGGTCACCAGATTACGAGGAGCTGTATTGGTCGCCGCATTAGGAAAATTGAGAACCACTGATCTAGGATTGTTATAATATTAAGGTTTGGAACCGATACCGCAGGGAATAGACGAGTATGAATTTAAGATCTTTATTCCTTTCTAAAGAAGCAGCCTCGTCAATGTCGGAGACGTACATTTCTTTTGATGATATTTTCCTATCTAGAATTGTTTTCTGATTTAAATATACGTCATGTCGTTTGTTCAAAAAATATTTACCTGAATATGTGAAAAATAAGTGTTAACAAACTTAACATTTCTTAGTTCCCATGCATACAATCATTCATCCTATGTCTTTTACGCTGTTTCGGTAAGCGTGGATTTCTCCTTAAGCCCACGTCTCCCTAAGCCCACGCCTCATTAAGCCTATGCCGTACTTTCCCCCATTTCCCCCATCTTCTATTTTGTACTTGTTTGGCAGATATACGTTCAGAAGATCAGACTAAACCTGCTGAAACCATTTGTAATGTATCATAATGATATAGTCGTTCACAACTATGTATCTGTTTATGATCGATCTGTCTATGATCGATCTATTTATGAATCAGCGATACTCGAGGAAAACGTTATTTTAAGAATATATTTTTATCCCGACATCTGTGAAATTTTTTATCACAACATGATAACCTAATGTTCTAAAAATAAATGATGCCATATTGACATATTTACAGATTCGAACCCATATTACTCTAAAAGAAACTCACTTAATACAAAGTTAAAAGTTGGTAAAAATGTATAACAATTTAAAAAATGACATTACCTGAGCCTGACTTGCATCACGGCTTTCACACAACTGAATGACGTTGGTTGCAAAGGAATGCTACCGTCCTCATCAGTTAGTATAGCACGTACTCACCATCAAGCCATGGTGAATGGATCAGCGGTGCTCAATCTGTTGTTGTTGTCTAAAGTATTAAATGGGTTGTACGCATTAGTTCAATTTTTGTAAAGCTGTCTGTCCGTTAACTGATTACGAGGGAGAAAACTGATAGATGTCTTGTGTAGCTAAGTCAGCACTTTCTAATCTGTTTTCGATGGTATTAAAAAAAAACAACTCGATCACCAGAGTCTCATTACCCGTAAGAGAACAGAACAGTGCCCGACTACTAGCGATTTAAATAGCTGAAATGTGCTGTGGGCGGTGCACCATGGACGGTTGTGCAACAGCTAGCAGAGTGTGCCAAAGTTGCGAAATCCACGTCGATGGTGTAATTTATGGCCGATGCCCCCCAGGATGCAGCAAGCATGTCACATGTCACATGTCATGTGTCACATGTTTGACGGGACCTTAAAGACTGAGGTCGGTTCAATTTAATCCTTACAAAAAACAAAACAAAAAAACTTTATCCAAAAAACCAAGTCAGATTTAGAGCCATGTCTGAACTCAGAGCATAGGCGTCACCTGCCACACATTTTATTGTTGAACAGTTTCACTGAGACTTTAGTCTTCTCGTCTGTTACCGTAACACCATGTTCATGCTAGTATCAATGGCGACATAATTACACATCTTTGTGACATTATCATCAGTATATGGCTAAAAAATGTTAAAGGCGACATAATGATCTTCATTTCGTCCCATCTAAACTTTAAAAGACGGGCGAGGAAAGCCACATTGCCAGGTGGACAAAAATAAGAGGATGTCCATACAAGTCCATAAAAGTCCATAAGATCATAAAATGGAACAAACGCTTTGGAAGTTTTTGATATATTACACAAGGTCCGAACAATTTGAGATACTTAAAATAGTTTCAAGTAAAGATATAGATATTATGTTTTTGGAGGGGGAGGGTGATTAAAATAGTAACTTTGCATTCACTTATCCAAATTTGATTGAGGTGGCAATCCTACAATTCACTAATTCATTTATCAATATTTGCTTGCGTTGGTGACCCAGCCATTCACTTAAAAATATTTGATTGACTGGTTGTTTTTTTAAATTTTTTTTCCACCTGCTTTTGCAAAGCAACAACATCTAGAACCAATTGTTACGTTTGTAACTGAATCGTGTTTCGACTTAGTGCATTAATAATAACAATGAAAAATACAACTTTCTATGACTCTAAATCAGTAATTAGGATTTTTGTTATTTTAAACTATTATCTTGATATAGATGTTTATACTACTAGCTGTGTGTTTTGATCTATTTCCCCTTATGTATAATATTTACCTGCCTAACTTCCTCTAGGCCCCCAGAACTAGAAAGAAAACAAATTTTCTGAAAAGTCCTTCATTTTAATAATATTCGTTTGTCATTTTGAACATCTTAACACAAACATTTTAAGACATCGGTGTCTTCTTTTAAAATTTGCACAAAATTTTGTCTTGCTCCTGATCAAATTAATCGGAAAATCGTTAAAAAAAAAGAATCTTTACCTTTAGAAGAATTTCTTAACTAATTATCACGTGTTTAATAGTCTTGTGTTTTCAAATAACTATTCTGATTCTCATCCAATTGTCCCTGAGTCTACACTGTATTTTCCGCAAAATGGAAAAAACAAATATTTCCGTACATTTAAATAAAACCTTAATATCTATTTGTTATCTCCCTTAAGTGTATTTGAAACCTACCAAGTGTTCGGGTGGAGTTATGGTGAGTTTTACATTATTAAACTCAGCATTACGAGAGGATAAAGGCCTATTCTTTCAAGTACGTGTGTTAAGAAATTAAGCTTATAGATTTTTGCTTTAAGTTTCCTTGCCTATGTGAGGCCCGTGTTGGTTGCCAGAGTTAAAACTCCGAATGTTGTTAAAATTATTTAAATGTAAGCGCGCGCCCCCCCCCCCTATTGTTTACCAGAACTCTGTCTTTAATATGAGAATTGTCGTCTGTTCTGTTAGCAGCATCGATCGTCAAAGGATAAAAAAGTTAACATTTGGTCCATTCGGTGTAAGCATTATATGGCCCGTCAGTGGAGAAAATAAGTTAACATTTGGTCCATTCGGTCTAAGCATTATATAGTCCGTCAGTGGAGAAAAAAGTTAACATTTCGTCCATTCGGTCTAAGCATTAACAGAAAAAACACGTTTATTAACATTGACGTAATCGATTATTGAAAAGTTTTTTTTTTTTATTTTGACATCGATGTTCCCATTAGGACACATTTTTGTACACATCAGATACCTGTCCATAAGTGTTATTTTATTAAATCCTGACAGATGCTCCAAGAAAAAATATCGATTTAAAGATAAATATTATTTAAAAATGTCCAATTTGTTGGATAGAATAACACTGAAGTATTTGATCAGTTTAAGAAAGATCGTTCATAAAATGTAATGTGAAAATTTAAAGTCATTTTCTTCTTTGATTTTGCTTTTTACTTCCAGCTTCTATTTTTTTTGGTGTAAATTTTAAGTTTCATTTTCACAAAAAGACCAGAGGATCAAGGTAATATTTTGGAAACATTCCCTAGGAAATCAGAAATGAAGTTTCCAATGATGAAATGCATGCATTCATTAGCGTAACTAAGAATAGAGTCAAAATGTGTGGGTCGAGTATTTTTGAGCCCCTTCAGCGGAAAAAAAAAATCTCTGCAGTTTTCCGAAAATGCTGCACCTCCGCATGCTCATATTACAACATCTCTAGAGATAAGACTTCATCTCTGTATTCGATGCAATCAATCCTCTCCCAAATCCATTAGTGTCAGCTGCAATCTTCATAAAACCTTGTATTTGATAATTTGCTTGTTGTTCTGTACACTGCGATTGTGAAACACACAACTTTGTAATGCTAGAACTATTTCGGACTGGATCGCAACGTCCTGCATTCTTCGTTACCTGGACATCTTTAGTGTCCACGGGTTCAGAGCAGAGCGCTCCACAATCATCAATAAAATATGAGTTATTTATGGAAGTAGAAATGCGTTAGAAAAGGAAAATACATTTGATCGTCCACAATATTATTATAAATGAAAAAACAACTATTTGTTAGGTGATACAAGGAATTCAACTGCTATATGTTATTTCTCTTGCCGTCCCATATTTATTTTACATTAAAAATGCAAATGAGAAACAATATGTTTACTAAAGCAGAAGACATTTTGCCCGTGGTACTTCCGGACCTATATATAGATGTTATGCGTGGAGAAATGTAAATTAATGATGACAGTTCACGGGGTCGGCAGCTGCCGCACAGAGGCGAATAGGATTGTGGGGAAAGACAGAATGGAATAATTATAGTCATTTCATATGTTTAAGTTCGATCTGATTAAGAAGTTGTTTTAGTTGCCTTTGCTTCTGTTGTTAATTAGAAAAAGTGAAATGTCTGTACATTTTAAAAAAAAATTTTTTTGTGGATGTATTTAGTTCATGTATATCATGGGTTACATGATGTAAAAGCCCAATTAAGTCTAAATGACTCTGTGTTTCAACGAAAGAAACCTTCCTAAGTCCACTGTTTAGTTTTTGAATCTATGAACAGAAGCTCCGTGTCCAGGCACGTTTGATACTGGAATACTTTTTAAAACTTTCTTCAGTTTTAATCTTTAACTACATGAATACACTGTTCTATACAGTTTATTAATAGAAAATAGATAATTCATAAAGAATAGTTTATTTAAATTGGTTAATTTATTAGGTTAGTAGAGTTCATTTATAAAGAATATTTATTTAAATAAATTATTCGCTCTAAATAAACTATTCAGCATAAAGAAACTATTCGGTATAAATAAACTATTCCTTATAAATAAACAATAAACCTTATAAATAAAAAATTTCATCATACGTTCATTTTTATGTGCAATAAAATAATCGTAATTGATAGAGAATTGTTTCTTTATATGGAATAGTTATTTATACTAAATGATTTATTTATTCAGAATGGTTAATTTCTCCTAAATAGATTGTTTATACATAACAGTGTATTTATACTGATTTAGTATAAATAACTATTCCATATAAAGAAACAATTCTCTATCAATTACGATTATTTTATTGCACATAAAAATGAACGTATGATGACATTTTTTCAAGCACATTAAAGAAAGACAAAATACAGTAATGGAAGCAATCTGATTTAAGCAACAATTTTAAAATAATACATTTGTAAGACTATTTTTGAAACAGAATGAAACCAGACATCATAATTCCTTTTTTTTTTAGAGTGCACAACTGTCTTTACAATAACGATTCGAATTTCCAAATAGATGGTGACATTCAAGCTGGCTATGTCTGATGGACTCGGGGACCAGTATATTTCGAATTGGTTCTGTCATTTCTTTGACGGAAATGATTCCCACATATAGAGCGTCAATCATAAGTTACTTTGAAGTATAGTGAGTGGGAGTGTGTGTTGGTGGATTGGGTGGTGGGTGGGTTTGTGGGATGTGTGGGTGTGTTGATGGGGGACTTTTCTTTTAGAAATGCATATTTTCTTTTAATGTGCTTTTAAATTTTGGGTAATGTCACATGTCTTTTTTGTCAGGTGATGTCATGTCATGTTGTTTCATCGGTGTTTGAAGAAAAAAATGATGATAAAAACACAAGATGATGTAGCAGAAGCTGTTGTACTGTTTATTGCACTGTTTGATATTCCCGTCATCTGACCCCTGCACACTCACAGGCGATTTGCTATAGATGTTGAAAATTCATTAAACGATGTTTAAAATAATAAATACTATTCATGACTGTTCATTCGCTTTTTAATATGATGTCTTGGGTTAAACCTTCGAGCAATTTCATCCAATCAACAGGTTCATTTATCCAAATTAGATAAATTTGAAATGTTTATTCTGAAATATCTGACATCTAATCAACTATGATTATTATCAGAAGGAGCCGGAGTCTGTATGGATACCAACAAGAATGACATACATTTACAGAATGAGGTACAGATGGTATCTAATGACATCTACAGAAGGAGGTACATATGGCCCGCCCATGACACCAAGACTGGCGTCTAATCAGAAGGAGCTGCAGTTGGTACCAAGTATGGCATCTAACTGACATTTACAGAAGCAGGTACAGATGGCCCGTGGGTGCTGAAAATATTGTGTAATTTGAAATGCTGGGAAGAACATCACCGTTTCAGCATTCGATCTATGTCTTGTTTTAAACTTAAGAGACAAACATAGAAGTAGAACATCGCAGACCACTTTGTTGCATCAAGTTAAGCATTGACATGATTTTAAGATCCACCAAACTCTGAAAGATATATACGGCAATAACATTTCAAAGATTTTTGACGAAATACTGAACTGCTTGCTCAACTTTTTGAGCCTCTTAGGATTCATTGGATTGAGATGTAGACGAAAAGCTGTACAACACTCAACATTATCATCCCATTGAAATAATAATTTTATTAAGATATGGAAAGTGCGCAATTTTGTTCGTTGTGATGAGAGTTTTTCACCCTAGAACTTGACGACTGTATATGGTACTATTTAGTAACTTTTCTCAACTGGACATGTTTTTATTATCTCACACGGAACACGGTAATCAAATAAAATATTTAGAAATTGTTTAATTAAATATATATATATATATATCCTCCTCATCCTCATGTCCCTTAGTCCTTGGACCGTTGGGGCGCCACAGATGACATGTGAACCATCCTTCTCCATTCATCTCTGTCTTCAGCACTACGCACAGCATCGCACAGTGTTATATATATATATATATATATATATATATATATATATATATATATATATATAAGAAATATGATAAGAATATTTAATTATTATATGAAGAAATGATGACCTGGCAGTAGACGATGGAAAAATACTAAATTAACAAGAGAACCATATTAAGTAAACTATTTGAACTCGACGCGAATACATGCTGAGAAAAGAAGCGGTAAAATATACAAGTGAGGAAATAATGTTACTGAAGCCGTGTGAAGATTTAAAAAAAAAAATTTGAATTGTATTTTCAAAAGATATATATGAAAAGTTTTAAATCAATTTAAAGTCCAGAAGGTTCATTTCGGAAGCTCATTTGTTTTTTTGTTTTTTTTTGTTTTTTTTCAATCAATGTAAAATTCAAAGCCAAACAATTTCCTTTACTGTACTGTTACAAACTAATGATATGTTAGCAAGCATCACAAACGATTTTTAGGAAATACATTTTATGTTATGGAATTTTTGTTTTGAAAAATGTGTAAAACCATCAGCCGTGCGTAAGCTGTGCAGAAAGACAACAGTGTGAACGGAGATTAGATGATGATCAGACTAGACAAACGGAGATTGTATGATGATCAGACTAGACAAACGGAGATTGTATGATGATCAGACTAGACAAACGGAGATTGTATGATGATCAGACTAGACAAACGGAGATTAGATGGTGATCACACTAGACAAACGGAGATTATATGATGATCGGACTAGACAAGCGGAGATTAGATGATGATCTGATTGGCCAGCTGAGGTGAGATAATGATCGGAGTAGAAAAGTTGGGAACACTCAGTTGTAAATACGAATCTATTAAAGCTCAGCTAGATACAAATGAAAACTTAAACAATTTGCTAATTTTCTACAAAAATTAATTATTTACCATCATTATACACTTAGCAATTAACAGATAGCGATACTGAAAGCTGATCAAGCTATATATATTTATAAATATACATACATGTATATATAGTTAATCATTGATTCTCTAGTTTTTATATAAGAAGAACACAAAGTCCACCTCATCTACTTGCACTCTGGGGGTCAAAGGACTCTTACACAGAGGTCGCATCAGACCCCAGGATAACACAGTTTTATGAGGTAGCAAAGAAAATAATTTTATGGTTGCTGGTCACCACAACAAGAGGAAATGTATTTAAAGGGTCGTGACATTAGAAAGGTTGAGAACCACTGTCTTAGATACTACGTGGGACGTTAGGGTTTACATGCGAATCTGTTTGTGTGTACTGGCAGTGGCGTAGCGAGGGGGGTGTGCGGGGGGTGCGGAACTCACCCGGTGACACCAACCTTAGCTACGCCACTGTGTACTGGTCTTTGTGACAGTTCATGGTATTGGGATCCGAATGCATTGTTTTTCTTATCTGTTTGGGTTATTCAAATCATATGATCCTGTGTCGAAAAAAAAATGGTCTCGTGTGAATGCACGCGTCGAGTATATTTTTAATTCTATTGTTAAAGTAATGATCAACTATAGACTTGTAATGGTTTACTCTCTAACCTGTCCTTATCTTTATTACCACTTGATGATAGACTTGTAATGGTTTACTCTCTAACCTGTCCTTATCTTTATTACCACTTGATGATAGACTTGTAATGGTTTACTCTCTAACCTGTCCTTATCTTTATTACCACTTGATGATAGACTTGTAATGGTTTACTCTCTAACCTGTCCTTATCTTTATTACCACTTGATGATAGACTTGTAATGGTTTACTCTCTAACCTGTCCTTATCTTTATTACCACTTAATGATAGACTTGTAATGGTTTACTCTCTAACCTGTCCTTATCTTTATTACCACTTGGTGAACAAAACGGAAAACATTTCCTGTCTCGAGGTCTCTAAATCTATCGTATGTGTTCTCACATGTTCTGGGCTATGTTCACGTATCACAAACATCTTACCCCAACACCCACAACAATGTGAAGTCAGAAAGCGTTATTAGGGAGAAACATATTAAAAATGTTCTTGCAACTTCACGTCTATGGCTATTATGGTAAAACTTAACGTGAGAAATTAATAGTTATATGCTGGTCTTATGTAAGGGGGCTTATATTAGTCTTATAGTCTTATAGTAGTCTTTAGTCAGTCTTATGTTAATCTTATGTTTTCCTTATGTTTGTCTCATTTTAGGAGTCTTATGTTAAGCATATGTTAGTGTTATATTACTTTTGGTTTAGCCTTATGTTAGTATTCTTATGATAGTCTTATGTTAGTCTTATGTTAGTAGTCTCATGTTAGAAGTCTTATGTTAGTCTAATATTAATATCCAGGATAGACAAGTTTCATATTTTAAAAATATTTCCTAAATTACGTTAATTTTATTATTATTATTTTGAAAACAATTGTATACAAATACATTAAATGCTTTAAAAAATTACATTAAAAATTATAACAGAAAAATTTAATTTAACAACTTTGAGAGACGATTGTAATTAATTTTAAAATCAAGACGAGATTTAACTTCCAGTAGACCTAGAGATCGCTTCTCAAAAATATGTTGAACCCAATTCTTCAGCAATTGGTACGTGAACATGTTTATCTCCCCTTATCTTCCTGTTAAAATTGAACACTAAGAATACACAGTATTCCGTTGATACTTACTCGAAATAGCATCTGACTAGTTCAGAGATTCACAAAGTTGTTCGAGTCACGGCGCCCTTGCCACATTTAGGTATTCACAAGACGCCCTAAGTCAAGTTCGGACAATTGCACTGCAACATTGTGCATTTTTGAAGATTTTTGTTTGTTTGTTACCGTTAAATCTTGCTTGTAATGACGCGACTTCCAATTCAATCAAAACTTTTGAAATGCCTATAACAATTTTCCCTACCTGTAATATTTCATCTGCATATGCAAGATTCTGAAAGGGTTGGTTGTAGAGAGTGAGCATGGGTTGTTTCCCTTTAGAAAATATCCTGTGATTTTTTCCTCAGGTGTCAATATCTTTGTTGCTTAAGACTCGGAAAAAAATGTTTCTAAATTGTTAAAAAATATAAAAACACCTTTGAAAATGACTAATTAATTATAAATTGCGGTGGTTCCATATGGAGCTCTAGGGAACTTCCTTACTGGGGTGCCGTGAAATATTACAAAACCGTCCTAATTTTATTTTTTATGTTAAATTTTATGTGACAGGATGGGACAGGCTTAGACAGATTCGAACAAATGTGAGAGAAAGAAAAAAACCAACAAGTATGATCTTCCCACTTAACCTACTTATACTTCTGTCCGCTTTTACCGGAAAGGTGTCTCTGTGAGATAGAGCTGACCATTGCCGCAGGGCGTGAAGCATGCTGCAGGTTTATGTTCAGGAGTTTTAGTGTGTCCTTACTAGGGCAGTCTATCCAACGACCATTTGGTGCTCCTCTGGCCATGAAACCAGAGTGCCCTGCTATTGCAAGCTTGGGTTGATTGACTAGCATCATGACCTGGTGGCAAATACCAATCAATTTGTTGTTCGGCCATACAGTGATTCCATCCGACTAGTTAGCCTAATCTCGTTAATCCCATCCGCTACTTATCCTCATTTAGTTAATCGCACAATACTGTTTCAAATTGTTATCATAAAAAGCTCGTTCTACATTAAACATGTTCTATTAAATGACACATGTAGTAATATACCATGTTTTAGAGTACTAGAATTAGACGAAAGGTGCCTTTGGAAAACTTGGATTCCTCGAGATTGTGCAGAATCGCGATACTTTAAGAGCGACTTGCTTTTGAGAGTTCTTCTTTTAATGCCCTGTTGCATCTTGTGGTCAAGTAGTTTTAACAAACCTGTTAAGATATTGCTTTTGGTCCCAAGTCTTAATTAATAACATCAGTTTGATATAATATTTTAATACTATATAAAAAAAAGGATGTCATTGAAGAACTATGACAAAAGACGTTATAACCAGAACTCAATGTTTTCTTGATTTAAAGTTGGTTGCCATCAAAGCTTGTTCAGACTCGCTAGACATATACATTTGCATGTCAAACGGTTTATATTGCACTATGGATTAACCTTGTTTATTTACTTATCACTACTAATATTTTAAAAAAGGTATGAATATTTGATCTTAATGAAAATCTGAAATGCGTCAGTACGGAAGTTGTATGAAAAAAAAATTTAATGTTAAACCACTTTGCTATTATATTTTTCTTTTCAGCAGGCACATTATAATTTTTAAAAAAACCACCAAAACATTAATTTGTATTACCTGAACTATATTATGAAACAAACAATACAGCAATACATGAACTGGTAAAATCTAATTAAATCTTAAAAGCATTTTCAAGTTTTCAGCATCAAATAATTTTAAACAAATTTATGTGAAATAAATGCAAAAATGGAAAACAATCCAAACATTGCAAAACAGCTCTTTAGCTATCTGAATAATCATACATAATTACCGTAATGATAAAAGATGACATAATTGGGAGCCAAGATAAATAATCATGTATGGTCTCGAAATGTTGGTCCCACCCGTCAATCATATAAACGAGCTGGACAACAGCTAAAGGAGTGACTAACATAAAATGGACCAATGAAACCGTCAAAAGTCGGTACACTTTTTGCGTGGAGCTGGACGACTCCTCCTCTGACGTAACTTCCGGTTTCGTCGGAGCAGGATCGGCCACAACATGACCAGGGGTCGGTAGAGCACACGCGTGTTGTTGGTAGATTGTAAAACTGTTGTGGACTGTGCGGATGTTGTGCTCGGCTCGATTCATCTAACCCGTCCTCCAGGAGAGGTTGTAGAGGTTGATGGTCTGGTTCTCCTGGAATAGGTTCTTGTTGGTGAACCTTTGAATATTTCACATCAGCCGAGGTTTGAACAGTTTTATCAACCATGTATTGTGGGTTGTTACTCACTGCTTGATGACTCGGGTCTTTGACTTTGCACTTGAAACAAACTGTGGTCAATATGGAGGTTATGACGGCACCAGTTGCTGGTAGGATAATGCCTAAAACTATCAAGCCCCTCCACTGATCTAAGCTGAGTTTGCCACTGCAAAAATCAAGATGAACGTTAGTCCAACTAAGATAGCAAATAAATACAATTCCCAAAATCGCTGGAATCCAAGAAACACTGCTGGCGAGCATGGCACATAATACTTTATTAGGTTTATTCAATTTAGAGATCTTTTCACTTTGAATGAGTTCAACTGCCAGTACAATCCAACCAGTGCTGTACACGGAGGTCATAATGTAGTTTCGGTAAAGTACGGAAATGAAACGTAACAGGCAGGTGTCTTCATCCAAGCGGTTACTTTCGTACACACCTCTCGAGTACACAGCCAACGAGAAGAGAGCCACAGCAACGTCTCCAAGGGCCAATGATAAAATTGTCAGAGTTTTTGGATTGAACATGAAATCACATTTACGGACATTCTTCGCAACAAGAAACCCGTTCGCCACGGCTAAGCGAAAGAAAAAAATTACGTTAAGACATTTTTGTGTCTCGTCTTGGCAGAACATCTTTTTTTTCAATTTCGTTTTGGAGAATCCCCAATTCGCGAGGTTAAACAAGCGATGTTCTTCAAATCCACTGTAAACAAAAAAATCGTTTAAATAAGTATTTTAAAAAATATTGGCAATAATTATGTTTATGAATCCAAATGTGAATCATTATTAAAAAGGCATTAAAATCTATTAAGAGTTATTTTAACAAAACAACACACATAGTTATCAATATATTCATTTATATATATACTAGAAAATACACAATTTATATTTATTTAAAAAAAATGTTTGCTTGTTTTTTTGTTGGGGTGGGGGATCCTTTAATTGATTGATTTCAAAATGTGTATATTTGTGTACACATTTATGTTCATAAAATTGAGAAGTTGATAAACTTAAAAAGAAAACAGCTAACTGTAATATAAAACATGTGTACATGGGGATGGGGCTTAGTTGCTCTTGGAAGTCTCAAGTCATCTTCATTGATCTTGAATGTGTGGCCCACAACTATTTCGTCTCCTGTGAGATTTTTACCTTTATCAAAAGCTTGTTTGCTACAATAGACCATTTTTTACTGTGGAATGTTAACGTTATGGAAAGCTTAAATTGCTGCAATATACCGTGTGCTATGAGCTGTTGTTTAAATGGGTCGCTGTTTGTTCTTTATGTTACCATGTAACACACTCTATGATATTTTTGTATGTAGCTAAAAGTAGTGTTTCATTCATAACGTCTCCCTAACATGACCTACTCGAACAACAGTTTGCCACTATCATTAAGGACAAAATGTTCTCATCAGACCAAAGATTTTTCATGTAAACCACACAACCACCTCAAATATCGATAGACTGTGAGGCACAGTCTCTGGTCCAGTGTTTTCTAACATTTTCGCTCTACGCTCGTATAAAAATGTCAATAGATCTAAATATTTATTTATTGACTGTGCTGCTTCTCAGTTGGGCCTGTGTCATATCATTCTATTGAATGGAAAGTAGCCACACGGGAGATAACTTGCAAATTTCGAAAAAACTGACATCACTGTTTTTTTCCCTTTAACCCTTCTTTTAACTTATAAAAAAAAGTTTTGGTGTCTTCCAAGGCCACGTACTTCTCCTTGGCGTAAAGTTAAAAATGAAGTCACCATGATGACGCAAAGAAAATTGAATTTCAATTTCACGATACATTTATAGGTTCAACGGTGTAAGACATAGAACGTACAATTAACAGGTGAAACATGTTTGTACTATTTATAGCTCGCCAAACATTGGCGACAGCCATGCGTGAACTTCCCATCTACTAAAGTTACTTGACAAAATATGAACTCAAGTAACGCACATTTAAGAATCCCAATTTTTGCTTCACCCCTTACTTACCCCTTAACGCCCATGAACTATATTAACTATAATGATGTCCCAACCACGTTTAAACCGAATATTTATTACAGCATATCTAAATTGAGACGATTTCATTTTCCGAAAAAAGAAAATATTACGCACCAATCGCAGTTGCGTTAATACACAAAGAAATAATTTAGTTGTGCTATCCGCAACCATACCTCCAGCAAACTATTTATAAGACATGGCAATAAATCAAAGACAATAACACTGGTCAAAACTAAGAAGCGTTCTTATACCATCCGGGGTGAGGGGTTCATGTTAATGTGATGATATAGTATGATGATGTATAAAGTATATAATAAATGCGTGACCATTCGGTGTAGGGTGTATGCAAAATATCGGCCAAAATAGTGTTACGTTAACTACAGACGAACACTTACTTTCAGATATAAAACTTAGTCAAAATTGCTTGAACAACAAACGAGCTATTCACGTGTAAAACGCGATGTTGTAAGGACGATATTTTAAAATGAATTAAGCTTGAAAAGTATTTTAAAGCATTTATCATAATTTTAATGACCTTTTTAGATTTAAAAAAATGTATTTTTTAGTATGCAAGACGAGGCCATATTTTTACTTTTTATTGGAAATAAATCTTAACACCATAACAGAAATAAGTGTTTAAATAACAAAAACTACTCTAAACAAATGACACATTTCAAAAAGGTCTCTATTGATCTAAATTACACCGACCCTTATGTTTAAAAATCATTGAACACCCAAACCGGATGTAGATTAATTCCTGTCTCAGTGGGGCTCATACTGTTGCTTTTGGTCTCAAATAACGTCAGTGTTCCAAAGTGTGAAACTAGCGATCAGATTAAACAATAACATGTTTAAGGAACCGCCATGTCAGTTCGCCCACAATAGTCACACAATTTTAATGCCAATTCTATAGCCCTGTGTTACGCACTGGCTTCTATTAAGAGAAATTAATCTCTTGTTTTAAGTTATGACTCGTTCAAACAGTGCCTAACACAGGACGATACCATAGAGAAATACAAAAACAAAAGTACGACACCCAAAACAGTACCAATTACAATTAATAAGATTTAATTTAGTAATAATGCAATTACAAACAAAAGAAATATAATTACAAATCATCAACTACAGAGTATGTGAAAATCTTGTATCGGTACACAATTAGTACAATGTGCCAATTAAAAATGATGAATGATGAATGCGAAATAAACACACACACAGAATAATACATGTCTTCTTCTTCTTCTTCTATATCTTAAGGGCCCACGATCAATTTATTGATCATTTTGGCTCCTATGCATGTAGATGGGATTTGCAATGTTTCTGTTACTGGTGGTGATGAGGAAATTATGCACTAGGGGTTTGAAGGCTTGAGGCAATAGACACAAATGTGTCTAGTGTTGTCGCCTCAACTGTTCCTTTTGAAAGATGGTTCCAGTCCCTGATTGTCTTGGGCAGGAATGAGCAGCTCCTATACTGGCTTCTTGCTGGTATGAGCCTGAATTGCCTGTCATGGCCTCGTCGCTGTCTATGGGGGAGAGGGACGAGTTTCTGTTTAATACTGGAACAGTGGACCAGCCCATTATTTATCTTGTACATCATGGAGAGCCTGGATTGTCGTCGTCGTTTCTCCAATGGTGACCAGCCTAGTGTTTCTAGCATGCTGCCAACACTAGAGGTATTCCTGTAGCGGTTTAGGACAAAGCGTGCTGCTCGTCGCTGGACCGCCTCCAACCTGTCAATGCTCTTCTGGGTAAATGGGTCCCAGACTGAAGATGCATAATCTAAAATCGGACGGATAAAGGCTTTATATGCTCTTTCTTTCACACAGGAGTTGCCAATCTTTAGATTTCGCCTTAAGAACCCCAAGGCTTGGTTTGCTTGGTTACATACATTGTTAATATGCTCGTCCCAGCGGACCTCTCTTTGAATGGTAACACCCAGGTACTTTACGGAGGAAACTTGCTCAAGAATATGGCCGTGCAGTTTGTATTGGTAGTGTAGAGGAGTACAACTTCTAGAGATTGATAGTGTCTGGCACTTGGCAGGGTGAAATTCCATGTCCCAGCTCATCTCCCACTCAGCTAACAGATTGAGATCCTGTTGTAGCTGGTCCTGGTCAGATCTGTTGGCGATCGTCCTATACACTGCTGTGTCATCTGCAAACAGTCTTGCCTGTGATGTCAGTTTCTCCGGTAGGTCATTAATGTATGCTAGGAACAAACAGGGGCCCAGGACTGATCCCTGGGGGACCCCTGACTTCACATTGACAAAGGAGGAGCTTGTACCGCCCACCACTACTGCTTGGCGTCGGTGGCTGAGGAAGCTAGAGATCCATGTTTTAGTGGTGCCTTGAATCCCATATATCTGGAGTTTGTGTAGAAGCAAACTATGATTCACCCGGTCAAATGCTTTTGCGAAGTCCATTACTAGCACGTCAGTCTGCTTGTGGTTCTCCAGATTGGTCATCAAGTCTTCTACAAATTCGAGAAGCTGGGTCTCACATGACCTATTGACTCGGAAGCCATGTTGACAGTCATTGAGTATATTTTGGCTTTCAAGATGCTTCATGACAGAGCTTACGATTATGTGCTCCAACAGTTTGCAGACCACGCTGGTGAGGGATATCGGACGATAGTTGGCAGGGTCGGAATGCTCCCCTTTCTTGTAAATTGGAGTGACATGCGCTGTTCTCCAGTCTGCTGGAACATTTCCTGTGCATAGTGACGATTGGAAGAGGATTGTCAGTGCAGGAGCGATTTCTTTGGCTAATTCTTTGAGCACTCGTGGTTTAATGTGGTCAGGACCACATGCTTTGTAAGGATTAATGGTATTGAGGAGGGCAAACACACCTTGTTCTGATATCTGGATATCTCCCATGATAGGATAGGCTCTGTTCATCATTTTGGTTTTCAGAAGGAACTCAGTCTCAGAGTACTCTCTACCGTCACCAAAGACCGACTGGAACTGCTGATTGAGTATCTCCGCCTGTGCTTTTGGGTCAGATGTCAATTGGCCATCCCACCTCAAGGGGGAAACTCCAGCGTTTGAGGACTTTTGGTGTTTCACATAGCTCCAGAAGCGCTTGTTCTTGACATCTTTGGTCGGGGTGTCTTCCTCTGAGAAGATGCCGTTCATGTAGTTCCAATACGATCTACGCAATAAGCGTTGAATGGTTCGGCGGAGTCTCAGTACCTCCTCTCTCAGTTCCATCGAGCCATTTTTCTTCATGCGTTTGTATTGGCGGTCTCTCCTGTGGATGAGCCTACGGATTTCAGCCGTGACCCATGGCTGATTTATCCTAGGTTTGGTGATTTGGTGTGGTATAAATTTCTTCACTGCATCAGTGATTGTAGTCTTGAACTTCACCCACAGCTCGTCTGTTGTCGCTGTACCTTGAATCACCTTCATGTTTGAGCTTAGCTTGTCTTGTAAAGTTAAAAATATCTATCTGCATCTCTCTATCTCCGTGCCTGTCAATCCCTTATATAGGTTGGTCTACCCACGCGTCTAGAAACGCCCTTATTTTTCTAATATAATCGAGAACGTTCCATCAGTTACTAGTAGACATACTAACCATGGTTAATTGGAATTCGGTAGTAAACACGATACTTCAAAGAGACTAACCACGCCCACAACAAACGCTACCGTCTGCTATGAATCTACTGTGTGTGGGAAAGTTCAAGCACGGGGAAATGGTGTAAACACGTTACACATAACATCCTGTATTATTGTCCGAAAAGCCAATAGTTGGTTCTGAGTAAGTTTGAAAGTTAGAGAGAAAAAAAAAAAAAAAAGAAGACCATTTAACATTTCGTTTCACGTCATTATTTAGTAACAATATTTTTTTTAATAACTTAAGTTGTGTCAGGACAAAATGTTGCAAAAACTTTAAAGCAAAGACACATGATATTTATTAACAGGAATTTAATGATAGAAATCAGCCACACAATACAAATAGGGACATGTTTAGCTGCATTAACCTGGCACTTGTATGAACGAAATCGTCCACACAATACAAATAGGGACTTGTTTAGCTGCATCAACCTGGCACTTGTATGAACGAAATCGTCCCCCCCCCCAAAAAAAAAAAAGGGGCTACATATTTCCAGGATGAGAATCCCTGTGTTATCGCCCCCGAACCTTCATGATTTGTTTTGTTTAGCTGCATTAACCTGGCAATTGTATGAACGAAATCCTCCACACAATACAAATAGGGACTTGTTTAGCTGCATCAACCTGGCACTTGTATGAACGAAATCGTCCCCCCCCCCAAAAAAAAAAAAAGGGCTACATATTTCCAGGATGAGAATCCCTGTGTTATCGCCCCCGAACCTTCATGATTTGTTTGAACGCTGTCATTCATTCTGTCTGCGTCACCAAAGATTGAGATAAATAGGTCAGGGTCGCCAAAGCTTGACATAAATAGGTCAGGGTATTTGTTTAAAGGTCACCGGAAAACCCTAAGGACCCTCATAGATAATTTTCGAACGTTTTGTATTTGAATTCATTGTAGTGCAGTTTATGGCCAACCAATTTAGGTACACTATTCAGATCTGCCTTACCAGTCTCGTTTTTTTTTTTTTTTTTTTTTTTTTTTTTTTTTTTGTACAGTATTCGTCAAAAGTAACTATACTAAAATTCTTGTAACTTGAATGATTTTTAAGCCCGTGCATAGTATATTCCGTGATCGATTCCATATTACGTGTTGAGAAACATGATAGGAACATAACGAAATAAAATAAAAACATAGCGTCGTCCATTAGCTAGCCACTATTTTTTTAACAAAATAATGTTTCGTTCCCCAAAGAGTTTTTTTTTCCAGATATCATACATAACCTGAATTTACTCCATATGTGGCTCACCCCAGGATAATCTTTTAGCCCAAGATTAGTTTTATCTCCGTACTGTTTACACCAACCGACGGGGATAAGGGGGCGCTGAAATTGAGGGCGTCAATGGCTCCCGATTAACAGCGGTGGGGGAGGGTTTTGGGAAGGGCTCAATGAGTCGCATTGATGCATTTTGACACATACCTGAATTAAGATATTTATCATTCTACACGTAAAGGAGTAAAAAAAAAAGTTGGATGTCTCTTGACCTGGTTTTGTTTATGCAAATAATTTATGGCAAGTTGAAAATAAATAATAATTATGTTATATAATTTGTAGTTTAACTATTTCGTCAAACTACTTCATTAATATCTGTTGTAAATTATATAACATAAAGAAATATATATATATATATATATATATATATATAAATATATATATATATATATATATATATATATTTC
>CAXITT010001131.1:67180-92853 GCA_964033795.1 Lymnaea stagnalis | reverse complement strand
TTTTTTTTTTTTGGTTGTTTCCCTTTTTGATTTGGTGGGGGGGGGGGGTATAACCCCCCCCCCCCCCCCCACTTTTTTGGGAAATACCAGGAAAAATAATGACCCCATGCAAGTGTTATGAAAATGGTTCCCCGGGCCTTAGAGTAGAGAATCCCTTTTTGACTCCGGCTCCGTTCATCACCATTGACTGTCCAGCTTTCAGATCTGTACTTAACAGGGTTTATTTATTTATTTATTGAGGCATTTTTATATAGCGCTTACCTTAAAGCTCTAAGCGCTTTACAATGATTAAAAAAATGTAAACTAAGTAAAATAAAAATGAGACACTAGGATAGTAACTACTCTACTATAGAAACAATGAAAATGGCTATAAAACGAGGACACTTTGGCACGTTTAGGCCTACACTACAGGATCAACCCGAGACAGAAAATGAGGGTAACAGGATTGTGTATGGGGACAAGATCGAATGAAGAAAACATCAACCGGTCTTTGTAAAAAAAGTATACAACTGTTAGTTACAAGGTTTACTTTGCATTTCCAAATACTTTCAAATCCAGCATGAAATATATGAACTATGAAATTGTCAGTGACATAATATGAAAAACAAAAATCGAAATAAAATATTTTTGACACATTAATTTCTTTTTTAAAGGCTAATTAATCTTTTATAAATGGTTGACATATTTATCGTTTCTCTTAAACTTTGATTCGTATCTTTTAAGAAGTGAAGTTATACCACAATCTTTGAAATTATTATTTTAAAAAATCAGATTACATTTTAAAAAAAAAATTGTAGCAACATGATTTTATTATGAAATCAATACAAGACTTGGCAGGAATGAAATGCATCTTTATTGTACTTTCAAAAAACAAATATTGTTAACAAATAAATGCGAAAAATGAGAAAAAGCGATGTAATCAGGGCTTAGTAATCATTTAGCTATCTGAATAATCATACATAATTACCGGTGTGATAAAACAACGAATAACAGGAAGCCAAGAGAGAGGTAGAAGAACATCAACAACTGCAGATTCTGATTTTTTGTCAGTCTTTTTCATTAAATGGACAAATTCGTCAAAAGCTAAAGGAGCAACTAGCATAAAATAGACAAATGAAACAATCAAAAGTCTGAAAACTTTATGCTTTGAGATGGACGAGACGTCTTCCGATGTAACTATAGATGCCATGGGAGTAGGATCTGCCAGAAATAGACCACGATTGCGTGTGTATTGTGGCCGAGTTGGTAGCGCACAAGGCTGCGTTATTGGTAGATTGTAAAACTCTTGCAGACAGTGCGGATGTTGTGCTTGGTTCGAATCAGCTAACATTAAAGGTTGCAGATGTTGATTGTCTGGTTCTGTTGGAATAGGTTCATGTTGGTGAACATTTAGATTATTCACATAAGCTGTGTTTTGAACCATTACAGTAACTCTGTTTTCTGGGTTGTTACTTACTGCTTGATGGTTTAGGACTTTGACTCCACATTTCACAAAAACAATGGTCAACACAGAGGTAATGATGGCACCACTTGCTGGTATTATAATGCTTACAACAAGCAAGTTTTTCAGTTGATCCCTAGAGCTTGTCGATCTGCAATGGTTGACATCAATGTTAGCCAAAGCAAGAGGTAAGATAATGATAAGCCCGAGAATCCATGGAATACTGCTGGCAACCATGGAGCAGACGACCTGGTATAGTTTACTTAGGCAGGAGATCCTGTGATGTAGAATTATTTCTAACCCTAACACAATTAACCCAATGCCGTACACGAATGTATTGAGATAGAATCGGTAAACTCCGGCAGTTATAAATAAGTGGCAATGGTTTTCAAAAAAGTCATCTTCAAACAAATATTTCGTATAGACAACCATGGAAAACAATGCCAAGAAAACATCTCCAATAGCCAATGAAAAAACTGTCAGAGATTTTGGCTTGTACATTAAGTCACATTTACGGACATTCTTGAATATGAGCAAACCGTTTGCCATCAGGATGAGGATGATGAAGCTGATGTACACCATTTTTTGCTCCTCATCATCGTATTCCATTTTGTGCTCAAATGTCTTGATGTAAATTCAATTCAATTTCTTGACGTGAATAAAAGGCGTCTAATAAACTGTAAAGAAAGTGCTTTCATAATCATTTTTAAAGTTATATGAAATGAAAATTCGATTCGGTTAACTTTATTTTAAACAATCATGGCTTCTCATTTTTAGTGTTTTTTAACACCATATTCGCAGCCAAATTACCGTGTCATTATATGGTGGCAGTAATAAGTTTTGTACATAATCTTTCTTTTTTGTGTTTTGCACTTAAGAAAGTTATAAAAATGTTGAGCATGAAAAGACTCATATATCATCAAAGTATTTATAATAATATATATAAGTGAACATTTGTTTGTTTGTACAACAAAGGCTTTTACATAGATTTTTAACTAATTGTAAAAAGTGTTGGACTGCGATAAAGCTTTAAAATAGATTAATAAGAAAAAATTTACATAGATTGATGGATTTTGAGCAAACTTGGTATATGCATCCATCATTATCCATAAAGAACTCTTAATGGGTTATGAACTTTTTATAACATTTTGTTTCGGGCCGGGGGCTAAAAATGTCGTTCTTTCTTATATGAGATGTATAAAAATAATTAGAAACAAATACCCTCCTAACTGAATGGATGGATTTTGACCAAACTTATTACACATATACTTGATTATCCATACTAAAGAAACGAAGGGTACTGACCTCATAGTATCCATCCCTCTGTGGCCTGGGGGCCCTGTTTCATTTTTTCTAATATAAGCTTATAAATATTAAAAAGCTTAGCTTTTTTCTAATATAAGCTTATAAATATTAAAAAGCTTAGTACTCCATCCACGGATGGATATTGACCAAACTTAGTACACATATACTTGATTATCCCTATTCAAATTTCGAAGGGAACTGAACTCATAATATTTATTCTACTTGGGCCGGGTGCCCCATTTATTTTTACTTATTTAAGTTGTATAATAATCTGTAGGCTTAAACAACTCATTAGGTTCTATGTAAATTTATGGATCTAAGCATAGCTTTGTTCATTGCGCTTCTTAGCCTGTAATGAAATATTGGTTGATTTAAAACTAATATTATATCCCATTCTAGAATTTTCAAGAAAGTTCTACAGCGATAATTTAAAAAAAAAAACTATATCGATGGCATTTTTAAACCGATTTTAATGGGATATTTTTTTTTTAAAAATTACTCTTTAATTTATCTTTTTTTATTTAAAAAGTTAACGTAACTTTTGAAATGAAAATATTTAGGTAACTAGGTCACTAGTCTCTGACGATCTTTTATAAGGGTCTCTAAATTGTATGGTATAATTGTGACGATAATTGGAGAGGGCAGCTAAAAATAATCGGTCTCCATTGTGTGACGTCATTAATGCATGAAACCCTGTTCAGATGGTTTAAAAGCGACACTATATGGAAGTCTCTTTAGAATGAATTTTGAATTACTTCAGATAATTTTTTCAAGTGATGGATAGAAACAAAAAAATTTTTTCTTAGACAATGCATGTCGAGGCAACATTTAATTATTTAATCTTAGCACTATAATGGCTATGATTTCTTTATAAAAAAAAAAGAAAAAGTTTAAAACAGTGAACATTTAACACTGACCTCCCTGGGGGTTGTGCTCAGAACTCCAGTGTTCAATTTAAGTGGTTTACAATAAACCTTACATTTAATTTTTTTCAAGGAATACCCCAGCAGGTAGTGGTCCTTTTCCTGTCTCAGTGGGGCTAAAACTGTTGTCTCAAATATTATTTCTTAATGCACGACTCTGTTCTTCCACACACACAGCGTCAAGTCGGCAATCATATTGAAACAGGTAAAAAAATTCCCTTTCAACATAGTTTGTGTTCAGGCACAACTTTCGCATAATTCAAATTGAGGTCATTATTTCTAAGCTGGCTACCACCTGGTCGTTTCGTAAGTCTTAACATGGCTGACAGTGTGTGAGTTATAAAAAGAAAAAAAAAAAGGGAAACATAATTAAAACTTATGTTCGTTGCACATACATCGGGACGAGTTAAAAACTACAACAACATTTTATCAGATAACTTAGTGATTTGTCCGGAATAAAATGTTTTATAATATGAGCACTTGTGAAAATTTTAGGCAGGAACTTAATGCTAGAAGCTATCCAAAACAAAAATAATTGGATATGTTTTCCTGAATTTTCTTCTCACATATTTGCCCATAATTATCATAAAATGGGATACTTTTACCTAGAATGAGACTCCCTGTTAGATTGGTGTCACCAAACTATGAGATAAACCGTGTGAATCGAACGTTTTCTTCTTTCGTTTTTTGTTTTGAGGGGGGTGGGACGGGAGGGTAAATGTTGTTACGGGAAAAGCCCAATCGCCTTTTAAATTTCGAAAGCTTTATTTTAATTACCATTTTAGTGTTGTAAGTTGTAAATTCATTGAGATGCGTTGTTTAGACGACCTACCTACCAAGTCAAATAATAATTATTTGTGCTTCATATTTAATACTCCTTATATATAAGGTCTAAAGATATAAACTTTATATTAATTTCGCTTTTGTTTTCGGGTTTCTGGAGTGCTGGTAAAATCTTCGGGCGGTTAATTGACTCATTTTCCGTCAACCCATCTAGGTGAACATTTGCACATAGACCAGTTGCCAATTCAAATATTTTTATTTCAATTTTTTCAACCACACTTCCCAGCCACAACCCCCAACAATCTGTTTTTCAAAGGAAATATAAATTAAAATGACCGATAACTGCACCAAATGAGATTCTTTAAAAAAATATTGCAGCTGCGTTTGGTACGTAATATTTTCTATTGTTTTTTCTAAAATCGTTGGTGAAATAAATCTGTGGTGTCAAAGCGGGTGTGTCGCTATTAATATAGTTCAAGGGCGTGACAACAATGTGGAGGGTGTGAGCCTTGAAAGCCAGAGCACTCACTAACTGGGCTTCTTATAAAGTGGATTACTTGCTTTGTCAAATTTTAAACGCAACATCCATCGGTCGATTTTAAATTTTATACGCGATTTATACAAAAATTTTTTTTTGTAGCGGTTGTTTAATTAAGTAGCAAATTCTTGGAAAAAATACTACTTATTTATATAAAATTTAAAAAAATGTCTATAAAATGAAAGCTCGGTTCATTTGTCTGCACATCAAACGAGCCGCAGGCCGTGGTAAGCTGTGATCTCCTGTGGTCAGATGTGATCTCCTGTGGTCAGATGTGATCTCCTGTGGTCAGCTGTGATCTCCTGTGGTCAGCTGTGATATCCTGTGGTCAGCAGTGTTCAGCTAATTATAGATCCACTAGGGAAGGGAATATTTTTTTTTCAGAGACAAATGGTCGCTGCACGACATCAGGGGCTGATACGAAAATCTGTTTTCAAATGGTTTTCTTTGACATTCCTAATGATAGATTACAGCTTCCGCTTCTGATCTGGGGCGAAAAACCCGACTTGCTGAGTGAAACAGATAATAAAAAAAAAGTATTGTAGAAAATAAACAAACAGATTAACACTGTTTCAAACTGATAACCGTTTGGAGAAAATAGGACCAGCCCATGTTAACCTTCCTAGTTGGAAGTCATGCATACCGTTGTTAGACAGTGCTATATAATTTATGTTACGACCAAAACCCGATAACGGAAAAAGAGCAACAGCGCATAGGGAGAAAAGGCCGATATCGTTGTAAATTGACCGGCCCATCCTGTCTTGGTTTTTCGATTTGGCTGGCCAAAGTAGCCTATTCCAGGATCATTTAAACTACATCTAGAATCTACCACCAATCTTGGCCCCCTTGGTATTTTCTCCGATATTCATCCCCTTCCCCGCACGGCCCCAAGTTGCTCTTAGCCAGATCATAGAGGATCGCTGATATTACTAAACATTATTTGAGCCCTAAACGAAAAAAAAATGGCGTAGAAGAAAACATAGAATTTGAAGTGTCAGCGTTTAAAAAATACAAGATGATAACTTCTAATGAAATATGAAACTTGGCAGTTAAAACTTTCGACAAACCTGACGAAGATTCTTAAAAGTAACCATTACTGCTACGTTCCTTCACTGAGTGTTTAAGGACATCTGTGCCTTTTCGCACCGGATACAGCTTTGACAAGTCATGACGGAGCAAGATATACGAGACAAATGACGAAATTGGGAAATTTTATTGGTTACGGTATACAAGAAACCATATTTTTTTAATCATAGGAATGAGTGGTTCTAACACGAAAGACAAATTCACTACCAGTTAATTCAGACTTTCCCTTCTGTTGATATTGTACTTTCCTAAACCATGCAACTAGTTCTTTTTTTCTCTATCGGAATTGTTCTTCCACCATTTTTAAAAGGATAAAACCTAGTCAAACTTAAAGTTCACTCATATATGAGCGAGAATATATTATTCCTCCCTGAAAAGACACGTTTTTAACAGCTGATCAACACAAGATGCAATTCAAGTAATAAATATGGCGATTAAGTTGAGCGCATAGCTGAGAATAACGACTGAAAAATAGTTAATCACTATGAGATAGACAATTGAAAAGACCAGCTCTTGATGAGTTGGACGAGATTTCCACTGACGTCATCACAGGTGCAAGGTTCAAAGTGTCTCACAATTTGGCTTTCTGCCGGTACGGTTAGACGCGAATCTCACTCTGTGAAGTTTCATATTTGCTCTTGGATTGTGCGACTTTATCAAAATATGTTTGTATTTTGTCCACAAAAACAATTTCATTCAACTTCCTTTCCATGTGTTTGCAATGTGTAAACTTCCCTGGTGCGTGTGTTGTCACACTATTTTACACAGTTACTTACGCTTTTCTATTACCTAAATTAGGTTTAAACAATAATTTAACTGTACGAAATGTCTACTTTCTCCAGAAGTAACAGTAAAGAAAGGCTTTAAGCCTTGCAATCCTATGTTCAGAAAAAAAATGCATTAAACTAATGAAATTAATAGGACAGAGATATTAATAAAGATCAAGCTTCTGATAACAAAACTTACTCCAAAAAACAAGGAGGGGGAGGGGAAACCAAGCTGAACCTTCTAAATTTTAGGAAAAGGAAACTCTGATTGATTTAGATCCCTACCGAAAAGAAACAGTTCCTATTTCTGCTTGAAATTGTATGTTCTCTATTTACTTCTATCCCCAAACACTGGCGGTCTCTTAGCCTTAACACTCATTCTCGAGAGTAAAATCCATCGCTCCCCCTATATAACCCACCAACTGCCTCCCCCGACTGGCTTAACTGGTCCTCTCCCTCAAGTCATTTGAGTTTAGTGGTCAATTCTTCGATCAAATCAGTGGTATTGTTACAGGGTCTAAAGTGGGACTCAGCTACGCACAATTTTTCAAGGGATTTTTCGAACACGTGGTCGAAAGCAACTATCCCTGACGCCTCGTAGAGTTCTATAAAAAGTAAATTTATGACGGTATTATGGTCAACACTATAATGAGGAGCGAATTTTACCCATTCATCAACCTTGTGAAATCGTTCCGACGCGCCATTAAATTCACATCTCTTGTCTCTGAGACCTCAGTCAACTTTTCGTACATTACGGTCACCTTTCACAATGACAGCATTCTAGACTCTACAAGTTTTAAATATACTGACATAAACATATCCTGATTCCTTTACTCAATTGTTTCGTTTTCGTCGACTTTGCCAGTCGGAGGATGCATTTTTGGACAAAGCATTTGAGATGATGGGCTATATTCTATGTAGGAACTACCTGGAGAATTACTTTCATCAGCCCTTCAAAAGGTTACAAAATATTACCCGTGCTGATGACTCGAGGTCACGAACGAGTGACAATGAGAACAGAAACAACGTTATTCTCCCATATTCTCACATATCATCCTCACAACAGCTAAACGGGTTTTCGTTAAGAACCGCACCATTCTCCTCGCCGACACTGACACAAGCGACCCGCTCTTAGATGTTGCATATATGTGAGACAGGACGCTGACTCTCTGACAGAGGTACTGAACACCTCCGTGATATTACGCAACACAAATGGTGTACCGTTTGTAAACAATCAAATAGAAGCGACCACTAGGGGCCTGCGGATTTACTGTAAGTGCTGCCGTGACCTGCACTAACACACCAAGCCGGATGAAGTTGGAAATCAAGCAGATCCAGCCTTATGGATCCTTGACACCACGTGACATGAATGCCATAATCTCCTTTACTTGTTAAAACTATTCTCAGCCCCGACTCCTAATGACCAATCGCAGTGGACTTACCTTTTCTCGCTTCTTTCCTCTTCTCTTTCTGCATTTAATCCACCGGCTACTTATTTTCTGTCCCATTCCTCATGTTGTCCTCTCTGATACCACATTTCAGACGTTATTTTTATTAAAATATTTTTTTCCTGTTGATTGTTCGCCTTTGAAGGCTTCAGGCCGAAACGTTATTTTTGTGTGTTTGTTTTTGTTGCGTTCTTTTTCAGGCTTTCCAATTTTTCTCCCGCTCATTTCCAGTTTACTAACCCGATTGCAATCGCTCCCCCTATATAACCAATTTAGATTTCTCAAGACAGGATTCACTTAAGTTGCTAATTAAACTTTAAATCTATCAGTCTCTCACGAACTCGGCTGCAGTTTCTGGCGTCATCGGCGGGTGGTCTTCTGGAGTTTTTAATGAAAAAGGCCGTTACAGTTTGACAGATGGAGCTAGTTTACATAGAAAAGCTTTACCTCACCAAGAGGCTACCCAAGCTGTCAAAATATTTACGTGCGAGAGCAAGGCAGAGAAGTTTGTAAAGAAAGCGAGACTCTTCCTGCAACTTCAGGAGATGCCAACGATCTCGTCATATCTATTTGTAGTTAAAACACTCCCATTCACACTGCACTGCCACTTGGCTACACATAGCTGAATTTATAAGATACAACACTTATGAAATAAGACGCAACATTCATGAAATAAGACACAGCACGTATGAAACAAGACACATTAAGAGTCAAGTAAAGAACAAAAACTTTTATTAAGCTCATAGTAATCATGAATTAAACAAATCTATGTCAAAAACATTAATACCTGAAACAATTTTGACCATAATTAATATTTTTTTTAATTAACTGAACAAAGTTTTTAAAAATTAGAAAATTGAAGTTTTTAAATGGTTTTTTTTTTATTTTGTGACGTCAACATATTTTGACCCCCTGTCACAGGTGTCACAAATTCTCTACACCCCCCCCCCCTTTTTTTTTGAGCGTGACGAAATTTGCGAAAGGCCCTTTATACAACACAAGAAAATCTTAGATCTTACTTGCTGGTAAATGGTTTTTTTTTTATTTTGTGACGTCAACATATTTTGACCCCCTGTCACAGGTGTCACAAATTCTCTACACCCCCCCCCCTTTTTTTTTGAGCGTGACGAAATTTGCGAAAGGCCCTTTATACAACACAAGAAAATCTTAGATCTTACTTGCTGGCCAGATTGATCATTATCCTTTCACATTATAACGTGATTCTGTTAAACTGTTTACACATTTACATGGCTTTTAACACGTGAGAGAATGTCAGGGTTGTATCTTGACTAAGTGGGGAAATTCGTCAAATCAGCTAAGAACCACATATTCCGTGGATAACGATATGTTTAAATTCTATGATGTTACAGTTGTGTAAAAAGATGTTGAATATTTTTACATAAATTCAGCAATTCAGAAAAGTGATGGCGTTAACAAAACGTGTCTACATTACATAAGTATACCCATGAATATAAAAACCCAATCTTTTTAAACACGTTACCATAAAATTTTAAAAATGAGATATGGGTCAAGATTTTCTTTAAAAAAAGGAAACTATATATTTTTGTTTTTACTTTGCGAACAGTAAAGTTGGTGTGTAGTGTTGTGAGTTTAATAACAATCCTGTAATAAGAACACTCAAGGTGGTTATTACGTGAAAAACGGTTAAGATATTCTACTTTAGATGAAAGAATTCCAATAATTACCAATAATATAGTAGAAAAAAGAAGCAAAAGTTTGGTTACATTTTTAATGAAGATATCGGTATTTCGAATTCCGTTTATAAATGGTTTTTTTAAATGCTATAATGACTTTTCGTTGTAAATGTATGATTAAGTTTTCACAATTTAAAAAAAAAATAGTTTTGAACCACGAAAAGTAGTAGGAAGAAAAAAAAATAACAATTTAAAAAAAAAACACATGACATCTAAGGCTTTATGGAAAAAGTGGAAAGGCCATTGTGTCGTACCGACACATCCTATGAAAGGAAGCAATGTCTTCTTTGCATATTAACCTTTTAGTTATCTGAATAATCAAGCATCATTACCGGTGTTATAAAAGATCTGACAGTTGGGAGAAACGATAAAGCTCCAAATACAGCTAAAGCCACATCTTCATCTTTTACGTCATTGTCAGAATGCTTAATTTAAAGGGAAATTTTGACAACAGCTGGAGGAATAACTAACATAAAATAGACCAATGAAATAACCAGAAGTCTGGCAACCTTATGCGTTGAGTTGGATGTGACATCCTGTGACGTGACTTCCTGTGACGTGACTTCCTCTGACGTAACTGCCGGTTCCATGGGAGAAGGAGCTGCCACAAAATGACCAGGAGGGCGTGTGTATTGTGGCCGAGTTGGTAGCGCACACGGCTGTGTTGTTGGTAGATGGTAAAACTGTTGTGGATTGTGAGGATAGTGTGCTCGACTCGATTGATCTACCGGTCATCCATTAAAGGTTTTAGATATTGATTGTCTGGTTCTGTTGGAATATGTTCTTGTTGGTGAACATTTGGGTTATTCTCATAAGCCGATAATGGAACAGTTAGAGCAACCATTTTTTTGTGGGTTGTTACTTAATGCTTGATGGTTTGAGACTTTGACTTTGCACTTGACAGAAATAGTTGCAAGTATGATGGTATTGAGGGCACCCCATACTGATAGAATAATGATTACAACTAGCAAGGCTTTCTGCTGATCCAAACTAAGTGTGTCCTCGCAAGTGTCCAGATCAACGTTAGCCGAACCAAACTGTACGATAATGATAAGTCCAGGTATCCATGGAATACTGCTGGCAATCACGGAGCAAATGATTTTGGATTGTTCACTTAAGTTAGAGATCCTGTGGTGTTGAATTGTTTGTAATCCTAATACCATTAATCCAAGACCGTACACGAAGGTAATCAGATTTTCCTGGTAAATGTTAGAAAAATTAAATAAACGGCAATAATCTTTTGATGAGCATAAAGTTTTTAAATCAACTTCAAAGAAATATTTTGTGGCCACAACCATGGGAAACAGAGCCAAGAGAACATCTCCAATGGCCAACGATAAAATTGTCAGAGATTTTGGCTTGTACATGATATCACATTTACGGATATTCTTGAAAATGGGAAAACCATTAGGCAGTAATATGATGATGAAAATAATGTTCGATGTCTGTGACCGTGATAGATAGCCCTTCATTTTTAAAATTACGTTTCTTTAAATTAAAAGAAACTCACGTTCTTCAAACTCGCTGTAAAGAGAAACAAATGTTCATATTAGTATTACATTTAATGAAATTGAATTAATTATACATATATATATATTATATATTATATATATATATATATATATATATATNATATATATATAATATATATATATATATATATATATATATATACATAGATATATACTTTTTTATTTCTTCAAGTTCTTATCTTGGCTTTCCGAGTGCAGAAGGCCGATGAGACCTAATCTAGCATGAAATGCACTTTTACAGTGAGTACAGACGATTAACAGGAATCCACGTTAACATTGGATTTCCTGGCACATCATTTGTGATATGAAGCCTCTAATCTGTTGAATTCATGTTGGAAGAAGCCTTCATGACAAGTGGAACCCAACGAAGCTCCCTTCTTCGCATATTCTTCCCACATGTTCGGGGTTATACCGAACGCTTCTAGTGAGGCTTTTCGGTTGTCTATAAAAGTGTTTTTACTGCCGATCAGCAGAGCACCTTTCATGCTGGAGCTCAAAATAGAATATTCTTTTGCCCACAAGTCGTCTTCTGACATGTGTACATCATATCCCGCCCAGTTAACCCCTGAATGCATTATAATGATAAAATGTTGGGGATACCTGCCTGTGTGAGTACGTCAGTCTCTGGGACGCTTCCCCTGCGTATGATGTGGAGAATAATTTTTCTGGAGTTTGTTTTTAAAAAATGAAGGGCCAAACAATCTTGAATAGCATTGGCGAACCATGCGCAAACAGCATATCCTTTTTGGATACGTTTATTTCAGTTAGAGTGCTGATAACTATCCTATTCCACACATCCTCAAACTGTTGCCATATGTTGCCATTACTCCTGCAATTCCATAATGGTAATTAGTCTCATCTGCTATTTGCGCATTGATAGACAGAATTAGCACCAGCAAGAAACCAATAATTGGAATAGACAAGATCGATTTTGACGAACGAAAGAAGATGGAGAGACAATATTTTGGTATTTGGAGTCTTGTGGTATGTGAAAATATCATTGTAGTATGGGGAGACATTGTGTTATGGGAAGAAATTAGTGTGGTATGGGGAGATATAAATGTTGTATAGGGAGACATTTGGGTTTGGGGAGATATTATTGTTGTATTGGGAGATATTGTGATATGTGGAGATATTAATGTTGTATTGGGAGATATTGTGGTATGGGGAGATATTATTAATGTATTTGGAGATATTGTGGTATGGGGAGATATTATTATTGTATTGGGAGATATCGTGGTATGTGGAAATATTATTGTTGTATTGGGAGATATTGTGGTATGGTTGATATATTATTGTTGTATTGGGAGATATTATTGTGGTATGGGGAGATATTATTGTGGTTATGGGAGATATTATTGTGATATGTAGAGGCATTATTGTGATATGTAGAGGCATTATTGTGATATGTTGAGGCATTATTGAGGTGCTACATGAAAATAAATAGTTCTGGAATCGGTGGGTTGACTATACTTTTGTCTTTGTTTTTTTTTTATAAATATTTTTTGTTTAAATTAAATAAATGTATATTATTTTAAATACCATGATTATGTTTGCTAATATTTGTATGTAAAGCGTGGTGAGGCCAGCCCTAGACTGGTGTGCCGCGTCTTATAAAACCACTGAGTCCTAGGATTGGGTACCACGTTATAAAAGATCACTAATAATAAAACAAATATAATAGAAGCTTACCCCCCACCCCACTTTCCAATAAGAGTATAAATTTGTTGTATTCCTTTTTCAAATCATCTCCTTAAATTAATTATTTGTAACTCCTAATCTTGTATTTAGCCCAGTAGATTTAGAATGGGGTTCTCAAATTTCGTGTGGGTCGTGCCCTGGGGGCCCTTATTTATTATTCGGAAATGCGCCCTTTTTGGTCGACTGTAGATTTTTTTTTGTGGAGGGAGGGGAAAAGTCTTAAACCATCCCGGGAGGCACTTATATTTGCTACGCTGTCATGGCATCACTAACACTAGCTACGTCATCTTGGCGCACTTTACACTAGCTACGTCATCTTGGCGCACTTTACACTAGCTACGTCATCTTGGCGCACTTTACACTAGCTACGTCATCTTGGCGCACTTTACACTAGCTACGTCATCTTGGCGCACTTTACACTAGCTACGCCATCTTGGCGGCACTAACACTAGCTTCATTTAAATATTTATTATTAAGTAAAAAATGATTTCATATTATTTTATTTTAAATGACGTCAAGTATTTATTAAAAGAGACTTCATGCAAACGAAATGCTATCTCGCACTCGTCCGTCCACTACTGG
The DNA here is from genome assembly GCA_964033795.1 of Lymnaea stagnalis. NCBI lineage: Eukaryota > Metazoa > Mollusca > Gastropoda > Lymnaeidae > Lymnaea > Lymnaea stagnalis. The sequence continues at coordinate 79,032 of CAXITT010001131.1, read as the reverse complement.
AATATGGTGCGATCATCTGGGACCCACACCTTAAGCAAGACGTGGACACGATGGAGCGAATTCAACGTAACGCGGTGTGTTTTATCGCTCGAGACTTCAAATCCACCACTCCTGGCTGTGTCACTGGCCTCTTAAAAAGATTTGACATCCCCTCCCCCTTTAAAGACAGACGATGGGGACCCTGTCTGATATTCTTATATAAAGTGATCATGGGACTTGTGCCGGCCATTCCAGGAGGCACGTACCTCACCACACAGAAGCCGGGTAGACTGATTAGAGCAAAACGCTCACTGAACACTTACTTCACCACTGACAATCCCACAAAAAATTATACCCGAAACAATAGCAAATGCTTCAAAGTGCCTCAGTTCAACACAGTGCAGTATCAACAATCTTTCTTCCCATGCACAATAATAGCATGGAACCACCTGAACGATGCCACTGTGAACTTGACATCGGTCGAAAGCTTCAAAGCTGCCCTGGCATCAGCTAAGAGCTGTTAGAATAGCAACATCATACCCACAAACGTTGCAAAGATGCCAATACATGGATGCAGCAACGAACACCACCAGAACCAGTGACGGGGGTCACGAACATGTGAGGATGTATTTTTAGAGTTTTATTTTTTTTTCGTTTAAACGTTAACGCAAAGCTGACGTCATTCATAGATTAACCCTTGGTTTAAAACATCTCTGTAAATGTTTGAACTTCTGTAAAGTTATTCAAAAATTAAATGCGAAATTAAATGGAAATTACTATAATTTTAAAAAGAAAAAAAAAAAAAACTTGAAAAAAAAAAAAACTAAAAAAAGAAAAAAAAAAAAAAAAAAAAATTGAAAAAAAAAACAACTAAAAATATCAAATAAAATAGTTTTGTTTATCGAATTACAAATAATGTTATAACGTTCGAATGTAGTATTGTTTTGTTGGTTTTTTTGTTGGTTTTTTTTTGTTGAGAATGTGCGAGTCGTGTTATGCACATAACCGCAAATTTGTCTAAAAACAAATTTATTTAAAACAATGAAAATTTCACACAATGAAAACTTCACATAATGAAAACTTCACACAATGAAAACTTCCCACAATTAAAACAATGAAAACTTCACACAATGAAAACTTCCCACAATTAAAACAATGAAAACTTCACACTGACCTAGATCGGGGCATTCAATGTAAGCGATTGACACCGGAATTACCTTAAATCCTAACTTGATTTTTAAAAAAGGAAGTAGCCTATTTCCTGTGTCAGTGGGGGCAAAAACTGTTGCTTGTGATCTCAACTATTTTGTTATTTGTCATTGCGTGGCTGTTATGTAGTACAATATTGTCCCGTACTTGAACTTTGCTTGACCCAAATTACACGAACTGCACGAATGCATAGTAAATTTCGAGCACATAGCTACTCAAAAGAAAATTACAAAAGATGAATGGATCACCGAACTACAGCTTAGGTTTACAGGGGAACTGCAATCGTTCCTCATGACCAAGGACGTGAGACAGAAGCTTTCGGAGTACGACACCGTCAAATTACCGCGACTAAAGCTTGCGCGGGGCCATGTGGAAAAGTACAAAGAGAAATGCAATAGTTTGACACGCCAAAAATGGTAATTTTAGAATATTTTGTTCTCACCTGTTTATACGTTTGCATCAATGGGTGGCTAGCTCTATTACAGAGAAAACCATTTGAAAGACTTCAGGACTTGTGCTGCGCCACAATATGATATTGATGAATATCAAAAGCGACGCTGTATAAAGTGTCTCAGTACTTAACGTTAAAAAAAATTTGAAGACGTGTTGGCAAAAGTTGATAACATAAAGGCGTCAGGAATATAAAGATAAGAAATTATTTTAATACACTTCCCTCAGGGGTGTGTGAAGGGCCGAAAAATGGGATGGTCACTGGGGTAAAGCTATACGTCAATCGAAAACACAACATTTATGAAATAAAAAACAAACATTTTTGAAATAAAACACAACATTTATGAAAAAAACACAACATTTATGAAATAAAAACACAACATTAAAGAAATAAAACACAACATTTATAAAATAAAACACAACATTTATGAAATAAAACACAACATTTATGAAAAAACACAACATTTATGAAATAAAAAACAAACATCTATGAAATAAAACACAACATTTATGAAATAAAACAAAACATTTATGAAATAAAACACAACATTTATGAAATAAAAAACAAACATTTATGAAATAAAACACAACAATAATGAAATAAAACACTACATTTATGAAAAAACACAACATTTATGAAATAAAAAACAAACATTTATGAAATAAAACACAACATTTATGAAATAAAACACAACATTTATGAAATAAAACACAACATTTATAAAATAAAACACAAATTTATGAAATAAAACACAACAATTATGAAATAAAACACAACATTTATGAAAAAACACAACATTTATGAAATAAAAAACAAATATTTTTGAAATAAAACACAGCATTTATGAAAAAACACAACATTTATGAAATAAAACACAACATTAATGAAATAAAACACAACATTTATAAAATAAAACACAATATTTATGAAATAAAACACAACATTTATGCAAAAACACAACATTTATAAAATAAAACACAACATTAATGAAATATAACACTACATTTATGAAATAAAACACAACATTAATGAAATAAAAAACAAATATTTTTGAAAAAAAACACAACATTTATGAAATAAAACACTACATTTATGAAATAAAACACAACATTTATGAAATAAAACACAACATTTATGAAATAAAACACAACATTTATGAAATAAAAAACAAACATTTATGAAATAAAACACAACATTTATGAAATAAAACACTACATTTATGAAAAAACACAACATTTATGAAATAAAAAACAAACATTTATGAAATAAAACACAACATTTATGAAATAAAACACAACATTTATAAAATAAAACAAAATATTTATGAAATAAAAAACAACATTTATGAAATAAAACACAACATTTATGAAAAAACAAAACATTTATGAAATAAAAAACAAATATTTTTGAAATAAAACACAGCATTTATGAAAAAACACAACATTTATGAAATAAAACACAACATTAATGAAATAAAACACAACATTTATAAAATAAAACACATTTATGAAATAAAACACAACATTTATGCAAAAACACAACATTTATAAAATAAATCACAACATTAATGAAATATAACACTACATTTATGAAATAAAACACAACATTAATGAAATAAAACACTACATTTATGAAATAAAACACAACATTTATGAAATAAAACACTACATTTATGAAATAAAACACAACAATTTTGAAATAAAACACAACATTTATGAAATAAAACACAACATTTATAAAATAAAACACAACATTTATGAAATAAAACACAACATTTATGAAAAAACACAACATTTATGAAATAAAAAACAAACATTTATTAAATAAAACACAATATTTATGAAATAAAACACAACATTTATGAAATAAAACACAACATTTATAAAATAAAACACAATATTTATGAAATAAAAAACAACATTTATGAAATAAAACACAACATTTATGAAAAAACAAAACATTTATGAAATAAAAAACAAATATTTTTGAAAAAAAACACAGCATTTATGAAAAAACACAACATTTATGAAATAAAACACAACATTAATGAAATAAAACACTACATTTATGAAATAAAACACAACATTTATGCAAAAACACAACATTTATTAAATAAAACACAACATTAATGAAATAAAACACTACATTTATGAAATAAAACACAAAATTAATGAAATAAAACACAACATTTATGAAATAAAACACTACATTTATGAAATAAAACACAACATTTATGAAATAAAACACTACATTTATAAAATAAAACACTACATTTATGAAATAAAACACAGCATTTATGAAATAAAGCACATCATTTATGAAATAAAACACATTTAGTGTGGAGTAATCCAGAAAACTCAAAGTAATCATGAAATAAACAAATGTACATACATAAATTTCACATATACATAATAATAAACTTAAAAATGTGTTCCTTGTCTAACACTACGAGAGCAACAAAGTACACACTCTGAACTGCTGAACGATCACAACATTTCACCATGTAGCTTTTCTGGTAAAATATTTGTTTAAAAAGGGGGGGGGGGATTAATATAGAGATATATGAATGCAACCAATATAAATGTTTGACTGTTGACGTCATATGCTTTTGCACGGCAAAAAAAAATTCCTAGAAAATTACTTTATTAAATTAAAAATCAAAAACGCCTTTTTACAAAGCATTTTGTTTTGACAGACCAGCTACACAACACGAGAAAATCTTAGATTTTACTTGCTGGTGAGATTGATCATTATCCTTTGTTATTGTGAGGCGATTGTGTTAAGCTGTTTAAACATTCATATGGGCTTATCCCGTGAGTGAAGGTCAGAATTGTATCTTGATTAAGTGGGGAATGTCATCAAATCGGCTACGAACCACGTATAACAAAAACTAACTTGTATGTCGTACAAAAATAATTTGTATGTTGTGCCAAAAATAATTTGTATGTTGTGCCAAAACTAATTTGTGTGTTGTGCCAAAACTAATTTGTATGTTGTGACAAACTAATGTTATATATGTTGTACCATATGCATTTCAATTAGGTTGTATTTTCAAAAATCCCTTTATAATACAAAATTAACACATTCCTCTTATTCTCTAGATTTTATTAGGAAAAAATCAATTTGTGAACACACTAGGCGAAAAAAAAGAGTAAAAATTGCATTTAGTCGTACGGACATTACCATGAAAGAAAACAAAATGAACAGTACATGATAAACCTTTAGTTATCAGAATAGTCAAACATAATTATCGGTGTCATGAAAGATCTGATTATAGGGAGAAAAGATAGAGCTTCAAGTGCAACATGAGCCGCCAGTAAATCTTCTAAGTTATTTTCGAACTTGTTCATTAAAATGTGAATCTTGACAAAAGCAGCAGGAGTTACTAGCATAAAATAGACCAATGAAATAACCAGAAGTCTGGCAACCTTATGCGTTGAGTTGGATGTGACATCCTGTGACGTGACTTCCTGTGACGTGACTTCCTCTGATGTAAATGCCGGTTCCATTGGATTGGCAGCGGCCACTAAATGACCAGGTTGGCTTTTGTATTGTGGCCGAGTTGGTAGCGCACACAGCTGTGTTGTTGGTAGATTGTAAAGCTGTTGTGGACTGTGACGATGGTGTGCTCGACTCGAAACAGCTAACCCGTCATCCATTAAAGGTTGTAGATATTGATTGTCTGGATCTGTTGGAATCGGTTCTTGTTGGTGAACTTTTGGATTATTCTCATCAGCCGAGTTTTGAACATTGAGAGTAGCCATGTTTTGCGGGTTGTTGCTCACTGCCTGATGGTTTGGGACTTTGACTTTGCACTTGACAGAAATAGTAGTAAATATGATGGTAATGAGGGCACCCCATGCTGGTAGAATAATGCTTATAACTAGCAAGGCTTTCTGCTGATCTGAACTAATTGTGTCAATGCAACTGTCAGATAAATTGTTAGCCAAACCAAGAGGTAAGATAATGCTAAGTCCAAGCATCCATGGAGTGCTGCTGGCAACCATGGAGCAAATGATTTTGGATTGTTTTCTTAACTTTGATATCCTGTGGTGTTGAATTGTTTGTAATCCCAATACCATTAATCCAAGACCGTACACGAAGGTAATCAGATTTTCCTGGTAAATGTTAGAAAAATTAAATAAACGGCAATAATCTTTTGATGAGCCTAAAGTTTTTAAATCAACTTCAAAGAAATATTGTGTGGCCACAACCATGGGAAACAGAGCCATACTGACATCTCCAATGGCCAATGATAAAATTGTCAGAGTTTTTGGCTTGTACATAAAATCACATTTACGGACATTCTTGAATATTAGAAAACCATTGGACAGCAGTATGAGGATGATGTAAATAATATTCAAACTCCCTGCCTCTGTTACATAGGCCATTGTGTTTTTGGTTTTCCTTTCAATTAAATCAAAGTCACCTTCATCAATTTCACTGTAAAGAGAAACATATTTTCGTAATAGTTTTAAATTTAATGAACTATTATTAATTTTAAAGCAAATCCCAGGGTGTTACTTTACAGTTACTCAAGCATACTAAATTAATGAAAAAACAAAGATATATAAAAATATCATCTACGTGGCTAATGTAAAGGACGAATGCCATGGCGTCTTTTGGGTGTTTACGTGTGGGAGTCACTTTCCTTTGTTTATTTTTAGAGCCTGATGGCATGTTTTGTATTAAAATTGTAGTCGTTGATAAATTACAACTTTAAAAATACATTTATTGGCTAATTATCATATTTTATTTGTGCCGCCTATTTGCTAGATTTGGGCTCATGAACTTTGTGTTCTATTCGTTTTGTGCATATTATTTTCGGTGTAATATGAAATGAAGTAAGTAAAAGTTTAAATCATCATACAACTAGGTCTAATCTTGGCTATCGGTGTTCAGGCTGCTGATGAGAGCGGTTCTGTCATGACATTTTCTTGTGCAATGAGTTCAAAGGATTGATGGGACATCTCCAGGTGCCAAGTGAAAGCTTCTAATCTGTTGACCTCATGTTGTAAGTAGCCATCATGTAAAGTGAAACGGCACGATACTTGATTCTTTGCCTATTCTTTCCGTGTGTCTGGGCGTATATCTAACGCATTCAGTGAGGCTCTTAGGTTGTCTTTAAGGCGTTTTTTACCGCCCATCAGCAAACCACCTTCCACGCTGCTGCTATAAATAGAATATTCTTCACCGCAAGCCGTCATCATACATTCTGACATCACGTCCCGCCCAGTTAACCTGAGACTACTGAGAAAATGCTTGGCAGGCATGCCTATCTGAGTACGCCAGTCTCTGGGACTTTGTCCTGTGTATGGCGTGAATAATTCTTTTTCTGAGGCTTGTCGTATAAAAAAAGAAGAGTTAAACTTTCTTGCAAAGCGTTGATACACCATGTGCAAAGAGCATAGCCAACTTGGATATATTTTTTTTAGTTTGAGTTCTGATATCTTCACTGGCCAATACATTCTTAAACTACTGCCAGACATTGTCATTGCTCTTGTAATTCCGTGATGGTATGCAGGCTAGTTTCTGGGGAAACGGAGAGACGTCTAAACATTTCCTGTGGCTGATGGCGTGAAACAAGGTTGCTTCATGACACAAACACTTTACGCCTCATTTTTTCCGTCATGCTGAGGGATTCTGCCAGGGGAGAGGAATCTCTATCAGATGCGGAAATGATGGTAACCTAATGTAATAATTAATGTCGTAGCAGCTTCTCTTAACTTGGCAGTAATTTTTTCCAAAGCTTAACCATCGATGACGAGGTTAACCTGTTTATTGCATGAGCAAGTTTAACCTATGGCAATGTTTATGGAACACGAAAGATATCAAAATTCTAATTAATTTAAAGTTTTTTAAGGAGGCTGTGCTCCGTGAGCTTTCCTATGCATTTGAAATTCGGGTGGTCTGTCAACGCAGTGACAGAAAGTTCAACCACTTTCAAAGGGCAGGCGCCAGAACAAATTCGATGTATTCGATGCAAAGACAAGGTCCAAGACACAGAGTAACCCCCACAGACAGATCGCAAGATCAAAAGCAGGACAGGTTCCCCAGACACTAAGGTAGTCGGAAAGACTGGTAGATCCAGCATCCATACCATTTTACTGTAGTCCCATCACCGCTTGCGCAAAAAGCATATGATACGGTGTGCTAGAGTATAGAAGGCGGTTTGCTGGTACACAGACGAAACGCCTTATACATTTAAAGGGTTTGATATCAACCAAGATTCATGGGAAAATCAGCATGGGATCGGGCGTTCCTCTGTAAAGAAAGACACGCAACACGGAGGCAACATAACAGCTGTGCCAGAGCACAATAGACAATCCAGAAAGACCCATGTCTAGTGATGGGGATGTCCTATCCGTACCTTGCGTACATTTCCATTTATTTGGATCAATAAAAGTATCTTATCTTATCTTATAAAGTTCAAGAATATTTATTGCCATAATCGTTCGCATCTGCCAATGGGCATAACAGAAAAAGACAGAATCAGCACCAGCGTGAATCCAATGATTGGAATAGGCTTGATCCATTTTGAAGGCTGAAATAATGGTTAGATTCTTTTGTAATATTTGGAGACTTATGGTATACGGAAACATCATTGTCGTATGAAGAAATATAATGTGCATTGGGGAGATATTATTGTAGATTGGTGGATATTATTGTGATATGGATGGAAATTTTTGTGGTATGGGGAGATATTATTGTGGTATGGTGAAATATTATTGTATTAAGGAGAGATATCTTTATGGTATTGGCGAGATAATATTGTGGTATGGGGAGGTATGGGCAATTGGGGAGTACGATTGCCTACTGGTGACTGTAAAAAACGCAAATTACAATGGTACGGCCACGTAAAAAGGAAACAAGGGCTTGCCAAAGAAATATTGCAGGGCACCACAAGAGGACGGAGAAGAAGAGGGAGACAAAGAAAAAGATGGGAGGATACCATCAAAGAGTTGACAGGACTAACACAGGGCGATGCAGTGCGTAGTGCTGAAGACAGAGAGGAATGGAGGAGGATGGTTCACATGTCATCTGTGGCGCCCCAACGGTCCAAGGACTAAGGGACATGAGGATGAGGAGGATGAGGAGGGGAGATATTATTGTGGTATGGTGAAATATTATTGCCTTATGAGGAGATATTATTGTGGTATGGTGAAATATTATTGCCTTATGAGGAGATATTATTGTGGTATGGTGAAATATTATTGCCTTATGAGGAGATATTATTGTGGTATGGTAAAATATTATTGCCTAATGAGGAGATATTATTGTGGTATGGGGGAGTTAGCTGGAGGTAAAAGGCGTTGAGTCAATCTTTGTAATAACTTTTAGAATAGATTCAACGTCGAAATGGTTAATAATTTATGCTGAAAATTATTTGTGGCAAAGCAGCCCTTACACAATTCCCATTGAACAACATAGTGAAACCCTTTGGCTACTTTTCCAACAAATATTGACTTCAAGCCCCAAACTTGAACATGCTGATGTCAGAGGCGGTAGGCGAGTCCTTTGATAGCATTACGTCGTATGACACTGTCAAGAAGATGGAGCTAGCTGCTCATGTGTTGGAGCAATGACTGCTCACTCTCCCTCACTCCAAATATAGTATAAATTTGTATAATTCGCTTGAAAAATAATCACCATAAATTAATTAGGTTTAGCTCATAAAATGTTAGACCATCGAGAAATAAAGGGAATGCTAAAAGGGCATGGGAAAAAAAGTAATCAATCATCATCATCATCATCAAAAGCGTTTTAGGGTGTCCTGCCTTAGTGGCACTTTTTTTCTTTTTTGGAAAAGCTTTAATTTTTGGTCAACGGTAGATTTTTTTTTTCGAGGGTGGGAGGGGCACATTCCTAGCTCGCCACCAGAAAAAATATTCCAGCTACGCCATCTTGTCGGCACTTACACTAGCTACGCCAATATTTTAAACCTAAAATATGTATTCTTATGTCAATAGTTATTTAATCAAATTTCGGCATTTTAAATAACGTCACATAATTATTTAAAAAAAAAAAAAAAATTTAAAAAAAATTAAAATAAAGAAACAAAGTGGTGTGGGAACGGGTCACGAATATTTGACGATCTATTTTTAGTTTTTAAAATTATGGGATGAAATTGTAACGAGACGGCGACGTTATTAATGGACGATTCCTCAGTCCCATTGAAAATTATCCGGAAATGTTGAACTACTGTAAATTTATTTAAAGATTAAATGCCATTTTGCATGCATGTTGCTTTTTTTGTTTTTTAAGCAACAACTTAGAAACAAACAAACAACTAATTGAATAGTTTTGATTATCGAATAATACATTATTTTAGCAAGTTAGAATGCAATAATGATTGTGAAAGTCGAACCAATATTTATTTAATTATTTGAAGTTATTATTACCCCTATAACTGTGAATTTGTCTTTAACAAAAAAAAAACTTTCAAACAATTAAAAATCCACACTGACCTGGATCGGTGCAGTCAACGAATGTGAGTGACACCTGTGTTACCTTCAATTCTTTCTCGATAAAAAAAAAAAACAGCCAGGGAGTAGCCTATTTCCTGTCTCAGTGGTTCAAAAACGGTTGTCTGTGACCTCAACTATTAGTTGTAAGTGCATGGCTTTCGTTTTACCCCAAAATTTCAAACTGTCAGTCATATTTAAAACAAATATTTTAAATTTATAGTTGCAAATTCCTGCTTTTTAAAAATTGATTTTTTTTTTTTTTAAAGTAATATCAATATTTTTGTTGTATTTCTCAAGACAAAAGAAGTTGGTTAGAAAGTCTTTCAATGTCTCGAAAGAGTAATAGAAAAATGAAAGTTAATGAAAACTTTGGTTCGTTGCTCTTCTTTAGGAACAAGTTCAAAAACAACAAACTATAAATTAGGATTTTGTCAGGACAAACTGTTTTCGTGGAAATTCATACGATTTTCGCCAGGAATTTAAAGCTAAAAAATTATCTGGCTAAATTAGCTAAGGAATAAATATTTGTAAATGTTTACATTTCATTTACCTCTTAATTATTCTCATAGAGTCGTTATAAAATGAGATGCACTACACTAGAATGAGAAACCCCGATTTTGTAGTCCCAGAAGCATTACGATTTGCCTGATACGTGGATTAAATAGCTTATCGCCGGTAAGGTTTTTCTTTAAATCGTTTTCTTTTTCTAAATAAAGCTTTTTGGAAATTCCGCCCCCCCCCCCAACTCGTACGTTTCGAGAGGTGTTTGAATTGATTTCGGTGTAGTGTGTGTCAAACACATTAAGTTATGTTTTTAAGACGTGCATTCATAGTCGAATGATTGTTTTTCTTTTGTTTATAATTTACCACACCATTGTATTCAACCCTTTAAATTAACTTCGATCCCATCCACATGTATCTTTCTGGCTGAGTGTGTTGCAAAATTTTCTGGTGGCGTATAGACCCACTTCCGGTCAACCTACCGAGCTAAAACCTGACTGGTAGACTCGTTTCCGAGATGTTACATTAAGAAATGACGTCAGCGGGGCGAGTCTAGACTCTTATGCCCCCCCCCCCAAATTACCCCTCCCCGGTCCTACGTATTGGGCCGCGGAGCGGCACATTGGAGATGCCCACTCGTCAGGACGGCCCCCACATGGGCCCCTCACCCAAGTCCCCCGCCTGGGCCCCTGGGCGCTCGACCAGGACCCCGCCTGGGGGCCGCCCCAACCAGGAGGCACCCGGTCCATCCGACACTATGCGTTTAAATAGTGCACTCGATCGACTTTCTCAGGAGTTGGGATGGAAAAATTTACGTCCTAATATCTTCCCCACCCATCCCGGGAAAGCGTCGGACGCTCTATAAGAGGGATTCCACAGTGGGTTTCCACAACGCGACTAGTTCACGCTGTAGCTGGGACGAAATTCAAAAAAATAATCCCCTATCAAGTAACGTATGTCCAGCCCTACTGACCATTGTAGATTTTATTAAGTCGAAGAAAACTTGGTTGTGTCAACTATTAACATTTATTTTTAAAGAAAAGCGCTATTACAAATTAGGTATGTGTATGATGGGTGGCGGGCGCTATTACAAACTAGGTATGTGTATGATGGGTGGCGGGCGCTATTACAAACTAGGTATGTGTATGATGGGTGGCGGGCGCTATTACAAACTAGGTATGTGTATGATGGGTGGCGGGCGCTATTACAAACTAGGTATGTGTATGATGGGTGGCGGGCGCTAT
>CAXITT010001131.1:14018-58297 GCA_964033795.1 Lymnaea stagnalis | reverse complement strand
GAAAAGTACAGGGGGAAATGGAATACAGATAAAAACATTCGGGGTGCCATGGGGGAAAAGTACAGGGGAAAATGGAATACAGCTAAAACATTCGGGGTGCCATGGAGAGAAAGTACAGGGGGAAAAGGAATACAGCTAAAACATTCGGGGTGCCATGGGGGAAAAGTACAGGGGGAAATGGAATACAGATAAAAACATTCGGGGTGCCATGGGGGAAAAGTACAGGGGAAAATGGAATACAGCTAAAACATTCGGGGTGCCATGGAGAGAAAGTACAGGGGGAAATGGAATACAGCTAAAACATTCGGGGTGCCATGGGGGAAAAGTACAGGGGGGAAATGGAATACAGCTAAAACATTCGGGGTGCCATGGGAGAAAAGTACAGGGGGAAATGGAATACAGCTAAAACATTCGGGGAGCCATGGGGGAAAAGTACAGGGGGAAATGGAATACAGCTAAAACATTCGGAGTGCCACGGGGGAAAAGTAAAGGGGGAAATGGAATACAGCTAAAACATTCGGGGTGTCATGGCGGAAAAGTACAGGGGGAAATGAAATACAGCTAAAACATTCGGAGTGTCATGGGGGAAAAGTATAGGGGGAAATGGAATACAGCTAAAACATTCGGGGTGCCATGGGGGAAAAGTACAGGGGGAAATGGAATACAGCTAAAACATTCGGGGTGCCACGGGGGAAAAGTACAGTGGGAAATGGAATAAGCTAAAACATTCGGGGGGCCATGGGGGAAAAGTACAAGGGGAAATAGAATACAGCTAAAACATTCGGGGTGCCACGGGGGAAAAGTACAGGGGGAAATTGAATACAGCTAAAACCTTCGGGGTGCCATGGGGGATAAGTACAGGGGGAAATGGAATACAGCTAAAACATTCGGGGTGTCATGGGGGAAAAGTACAGGGGGGAAATGGAATACAGCTAAAACATTCGGGGTGTCATGGGGGAAAAGTACAGGGGGGAAATGAAATACAGCTAAGACATTCGGGGTGCCATGGGGGAAAAGTACAGGGGGAAATAAAATACAGCTAAAACATCGGGATGTCATGGGGGAAAAGTACATTGGGAAATGGAATACAGCTAAAACATTCGGGGGGCCATGGGGGAAAAGTACAAGGGGAAATAGAATACAGCTAAAACATTCGGGGTGCCACGGGGGAAAAGTACAGGGGGAAATGGAATACAGCTAAAACATTCGGGGTGCCACGGGGGAAAAGTACAGGGGGAAAAGGAATACAGCTAAAACATTCGGAGTGCCATGGGGGGAAAAGTACAGGGGGAAATGGAATACAGCTAAAACATTCGGGGTGCCACGGGGGAAAAGTACAGGGGGAAATGGAATACAGCTAAAACATTCGGGGTGCCAGGGGGGAAAAGTACAGGGGGGAATTGAATACAGCTAAAACATTCGGGGTGCCACGGGGGAAAAGGACAGGGGGAAATGGAATACAGCTAAAACATTCGTGGTGCCACGGGGGAAAAGTACAGGGGGAAATGGAATACAGCTAAAACATTCGGGGTGCCATGGGGGAAAAGTACAGGGGGGAAATGGAATACAGCTAAAACATTCGGGGTGCCGTGGGGGAAAAGTACAAGGGGAAATGGAATGGTTTGACACCCCAAAAATGATAATTTTAAAACATGTTGTTCTTATCTGGTTAGAAGTTAGCATCAATGGGTGGCTCGCTTTAGTACAGAGGAAAACATTCGAAGGACTTCAGGACTTAGTGTGCTGCGCCACCATAAATTATTGATGAATCTTAAAAGCGACGCTGTTAAAAGTGTCTTAATATTTAACGCTAAAAAATATGGGAGGGCGTGTCGGCACAAGATCGTAGCATAGAGGCGCCAGGACAAGTAAAGATGAGAACAAAAGTTAATACACTGCCTTTATTGGGGGGGGGGGGGGAGAAAGAGCCGAAAAATTGGGGAGGTCACTGGGGGAAAGCGAAACATCGACCTAATTGGGACTGAGAAATGGCCCTTGTTTCTACAAAAGTTAATACACTGCCTTTATTGGGGGGGGGGGAGAGAAAGAGCCGAAAAATTGGGGAGGTCACTGGGGTAAAGCGATACATCGATCTAATTGGGACTGAGTAATGGCCCTTGTTTCGTGTGTGGACCGGTGAAACACGTTACAGCCAACTACTGTCAATGATATGATAAGGGAAACAATACTGACAAAACCTGGAAATGACGGGAACAGACTGAATGACAGATTTATCAATCAGCCTGGTTATACTGGCAATGCAAATCAAACGCCTAATGATGGGTTATACAATGATGTGTTGTACAATTATGTGTTGTACAACAGTGGGTTTTACAATAATGGATTGTGCAATAATTTTTGTTGTACAATAAGGGTTGTAGAATAATAGATTGTACAATAATAGGTTGTTAAATAAGGAGTTGTATAATAATGGGCTGTATAATAGTGGGTTGTACAATAATGGATTAAACAATAATGAATTGTACAATAATGGATTAAACATTAATGATATTGTATGGGTTGTACAATAGTGGGTTGCACGAAAACTGGTTGAAGAAATACTTTGGTACTAATACATTTTATAACTGACTGACGGATCAAATTAAAAATTATTGGTGGAACATTAAATACTTATGAAACAGCATATATAGACATATATAGGCATAACTATATTTTCAAGTCATTATTGCTGTGGTGCATTTGCTGTAACACCAAACGAAATCATGGTTTTTTGTTGTTGTTTTTTTTTGTCGGGAACAAACACCTTAGGGTTATCCTATAATTTGGTATTTAGAGATTTATCTAAAGTTAAAGTGAAAAAGATAACTCAGTTATAATTATATGCATAAAATCAAAATGTACCCATCTAAAGACAATCTTTTGTAATGTGTACCTTCAAAAAATTCTGCTTTTCCTGGTCGCTAACTTGGGTAAGTTGTACCTCTCGTGAAAGAAGTTGTACCTCTCGTGAAAGAAGTTGTACCTCTCATGAAAGAAGTTGTACCTCTCATGAAAGAATTTGTACCTCTCGTGAAAGAAGTTGTACCTCTCGTGAAAGAAACAACAACATGTCTTAATACACTTAAAATGATTATGTGGCTAGGGGATCAACAAATGTTTGTTGTTGTGTATGTGTAGACCTATATCACTTCAATTTGCCACATTGGCCTGCGGTGAGCTGTTCATTTCACGTCACCCTGGTCACCAATAGATTACTTATCTCAAACATAGGGCTTTGTTTATTATTGACCTGGTTGACGACGTGTTTTGTCCAGCTTAGCTACCACCCCCCACCCACTTTTTGAAATAGCTATTTTAGCGGTTCAGAATATGTAAGCTGTGGAGAATTGAGCCAATGTTTTCATAACTCCCGTACATCATAATATGTCTAGTGATGGATGGTAAATTATATGTATGCCTTCTGTCTTTCAGTTCCTTTCATTTAGTTTTATTTGGCAGGAAACGCCCTCCCCCCACCCTGAAATATAGATAAAAGTGCTACAAGGGGTGGAGATCTCCCCACCCCCAACTGCAATTACACTGGATTTGTCCAATATCATTTTAACTGGAGATCGATTTATCTCTTGGTTTTGCGTGACCAAGCTATTTGATGGCTGCGTTCAAACAAGTCACTCTAGCATTAGTGCTAAATCACAGGGGTTCTCATCTAACCCAAATGGATCTCGCAGTTTTGCGTGGCCGATCTATTTGATGGCCGTGTTCAAGCAAGGCATTCTAGCTTTAGGGCTACAACACAGGGGTTCTCATTTTTGTGACGGTTATGTACAAATGTGTGAGAAGTACATTCTTCAAAAGATACCGCATTCCCAATATTTATTTTTGATTAACACCTAGCATTAAATTCTCGGCAAAAAATTGTCAAGAGTCTACCTACTCTAAAGATTTTAGGAGATTTTTTTCTGAAAATCTTAGACTGATCTCATACAGTGATTATCTCATACAGTGATTATCTCATACAGTGATTATCTCATACAGTGATTATCTCAAACAGTGATTATCTCATACAGTGATTATCTCATACAGTGATTATCTCATACAGTGATTATCTCATACAGTGATTATCTCATACAGTGATTATCTCATACAGTGATTATCTCATACAATGATTATCTCATACAGGGATTATCTCATACAGGGATTATCTCATACAGTGATTATCTCATACAGTGATTATCTCATACAGTGATTATCTCATACAGTGATTATCTCATACAGTGATTATCTCATACAGTGATTATCTCATACAGTGATTATCTCATACAGTGATTATCTCATACAGTGTTGTTGCTTTCAACTGTTTCCAATATACTGGCGATGAACGACATTTTTTATTAATATAATTTTTTTTTTCATCTCGCACATGATCGGCCATGCAAACCAATATTTTATTCCTTGGTCAATAGCCCATAAATGTTGAGTACGATTTTAGATGTTGTGAATGTTGTGACTAGGCATAGATAAAGTTTTTCAATTGAAATTTCAATATTTTATATTTTTTTTATTTCATTGCTGACTTGACATTGGGGTGATACGACGATAGTCGAGCATTTTACAAGTAATATTTGAGACTCCAACCCAACCAGTTTTTGCCACACTGGTATTGGAAAAGGGCTACTTCCTGCTCGAATTCCAATGACAAACTAAATATAAGGACTTGCGCCAATCACTTAAATTTAAAAAATTGGCTTCGTAAACGCACCGATCAAGGTCAGTGTTTAATGTTCATTGTTTTGAAGTTTTTATAATGTATAGAAATCATTACCGTTGTTGTATTTAGATTTAATAGTAACATGTAGCCTCGACGTGCACAATCTCACAAGAATAAATATTTCTATATAATTTGATAACATAACATTAAATACTTCTTGTTTTAGTTAAATAACATTTTTTTAAAAGAAAACATCCATTTATTTCCCTTTTTAAATCTGAATAAGATTTCCTAATAAATGCCCACACACAACTTTGGGCTCCCCTACTCTTATCGTCACAGTTATGTCATACAATTTTGTGCTCTCCTGCACCTTATTGTCACAATTGTGTCACACAAGTTTGTGCTGTCCTACACCATCGTCACAACTATGTCACACAATTTTGTGCTGTCCTACACATTATTGTCACAATGTTGTCACACAATTTTTTGCTACCTACACCTATCGTCACAATTGTGTCCCACAATTTTGTGCTCACCTACACCTTATTATCAAAATTACTTCACACATATTTTTTCTCCCCTTCACCTATCGTCACACACAATTATTTTCTGCCTAAATTTTATTACTGACATCAGATACGATAGGGCTACAGTGCAAACTTGTGCAAGACAAGGACAAATCGGAACACTTGAATGTTTAAAAATAACCAAATGGACTTTTATTTCATATCATTTTAACAACATATGAAAACACTTTCTTTACAGTGTATTTGACCCCTGGTTTGGATTTTTAAAAAAA
Organism: Lymnaea stagnalis; assembly: GCA_964033795.1. NCBI lineage: Eukaryota > Metazoa > Mollusca > Gastropoda > Lymnaeidae > Lymnaea > Lymnaea stagnalis. The sequence continues at coordinate 52,826 of CAXITT010001131.1, read as the reverse complement.
ATTGAATTTACAAATAATAAATTTGAGAAGAGGATGATCTACTCATCAGTGGAACGAAAATGGTTAAACATTATCTTTATCATGATCATACTGTTGGCCAACGGTTTGCTCATATTCAAGAATGTACGTAAATGTGATTTCATGTACAAACCAAAAACTCTGACAATTTTATCACTTGCCATTGGAGATTGTTTCTTGACCCTGTTTCTCATGCTTGTGTACATGAGCTATTATTTGGAAGATTACATTTTAGAAAACAATTATTGCCACCTACATATACTATCCAATGCCTACCGGGTCTATCTCATTAACTTCGTGTACGGCATTGGATTAATGGTGTTAGGATTAGCAATAATTCTACATCCCAGGATTTCCAACCTTAGTAAACTATGCAAAGTCGTCTGCTCCATGGTTGCCAGCAGTATTCCATGGATACTTGGGCTTGTCATCATATTACCTCTTGGTTTGGCTAACATTGATGGGAACTATTGCAGAGCTAAAATCTCTATGGATCAGCTAAAAAGCTTGATTGTTAGAAGCAGTATTCTACCAGCATGTGGTGCCGTCATCGCCTCCATAGTGGTCTGCATATTTGTCAACAGCAAAGTCAAAGTCCCACACCAACATGTAGGGAAAAGCAGCCTTCAAAACAGAGCAGCCATGACTGTTCACAACTCGGCTCATGTGAATAATCCAAGCGTTCACCAACAATCGCTTATTCCAACAAATCCAGAAAATCAATATCTGAAACATTTAATGTGTGACCGTCTACACTGTCCCAGCCAAGTACAATATCCTTACTGTTCACATCGGTTTTACAATCTGCCACCAGCACAGTCTTGTGCCCTACCAACGCAGCCCCAATCCACACTCCACCCTGGTCATTGTGTGGTCGCTCCTGAACCCATGGAGTCGGTAGTGTCGTCAGAGGAAGTTTCCAGACTTTTAATAATTTCTTTGCTCTATTTTATGCTAGTCACACCTTCAGCTGTTGTCATCATCATTTACTTTAGAGACGTGGTTGAGTTTAGCTCTAGAGCCGGAGCTATTGCTGAATCTGATGGTGTATCTGATGCTGTATCTAAAACTTTATCTTGCCTCCCAATGATCAGATCTTGTATCACACCGGTGATTATGTATGATTATTCAAAAAATAATGTGTTTTTATGCATCGTTTGCATTATTTTCTATGCCTTATGTCTGGAAGACTCATTGAATGTTTGACATTAATTTATTTACAGCAGTTTGATGTTAAAAGTAATTTTAAAGATTTAATTTTATACCTGTCGTTTCATGTTTCAAAGTAAAATCTAAGGATTACATGATTTATAGATTACATGATTTATAGATTACATGATTTATAGATTACATGATTTATAGATTACATATTTCAAAAACAAAAATTATTCAATTGTAATGTGATTTCTGAAAATAAAAATAATTGAAAATCGTCTTGTACAACTTGCACATCAGTCTTTGTAGAACTTGTCTGCATATGTAGTAGATTAAAGATAAAGAGTAAGAAGAAAGAGAGAGGTCAACGATGTAACCAAAAAGTAATGTTAGTTGTCCTTTATTAAGACGTTAATGGTCAAGTTATTTATATTGTGATCAATTTGTTGTTAGGGTTAGGTTTGCGTCGCTTAAAGTAGATCCATTTCATTCTTGAAGGAAGGAATCGTTTTGATTCATCTGGAAAAATAAGAACAATTGTCATCATGCAATATAAAAAATGTGAATTTACAATGTAACGTTCACTTTTAAGAATAACGGATTTTAAGAAAATTCCCCAAATGTCCCATTTTATTTGAGGTTGTTAAAAATTATAGGACTTCATTCAAGGTATGCCTAACTAGAATTCATAAGTAAGACAAAAGATTTTGATGTTTCGGATTAGAGCCTTCACCAGAAAAGAAGACAAAAAGAAGTATAACAAGTATCAGATCACAGAAAAAAACAACTTAAAAGAGATTTCATTTTTGTTGCCAGAAGTAGGATTACAGGAAGTGAAAGAATATAAATATTGGTCCTGTGAAAAATAAGATAGAGAATCTTAAGGGACCAACATATTTAAGGATACATAAAATCTATGGAATAAGATAAAAAGAAGAAATACAAGGAAATTGAGAAACATTAGTAAGAGAGTACTTAATTCATTCCATGTAGACATATGGTACCAAAAAGCTGAATACATGTGCTTTCTAGTGTTACTCTCTCTGGTGTGTTTGTGCACGAAGTTAGGGCTGTAATGGATCCATCTAATGCACCATGGTGTTGCCCTCCGTTGAAGTGTGTAGGGACTGGGGAAAGTTTACCTTGTTCAATATGCCGATGATGTTCTATGAACCTAACTGCCAATCTTCTCCCTGTTTCGCCTATGTAGCTAGAATGACATCTATGGCACACAATCGCATATATCCCATTCAGACTGTCGCATGTGAAACCCTCTTTGGTGGTGAAGAGACCTTTAAGGAAGCTAATGTTTTTTTGTTTGATGTACATAGGGACACGTCTTTTATCGGCTACTTAAGCTTGGTTTAGTCCCTAAGTAAGACGGGTCAGCTAGAAGACCACTGTGAACCAGAAGGTCACCTAGATTTTTATCCCGCCTGAAGACAATCAATGGCTGGGATGAGAATACCCTGTTAGATTCAGGGTCAGCAAGAAGTACGTAACAATTTTTTATGAATATTAAAAAAATAAACCACAAGTAAAATTGAATGGTTACCAAACTTAATTAGAATAATAAAGCCAACGTTGTTATCCAAAGAGAAAATTAAGTTATCCTTTTATAATGTTTAATTATTGAAGACATTATGCTTCTGGCTGTAGCCCAAATTGACAATTACACCATTTTTTGTCTCTGAATCTATGTAAGATGCCGGAGCTTTCGGTACGATTCCAATATAATTATTTTAGTGTAATTCCTTACCTATTTTAAGCACGAACACCCTGAATTATACGATGAATTAATTAATATTACATTCTTGATAAGTTAAAATAACAAATATGACGTTGCACACAACGACATATATACATTGATATATTTATCTCTCTCTATATATAATATAATATATATATATATATGTATATACTAACTGAAGTACTTGTTCAACGCCCGGCTGGCGAGCATTATCATTGGCATGTACTGTTAAAGCGAATGATAGATCATTGGCATGTACTGTTAAAGCGAATGATAGGATCATTATCATTGGCATGTACTGTTAAAGCGAATGATAGATCATTGGCATGTACTGTTAAAGCGAATGATAGGATCATTATCATTGGCATGTACTGTTAAAGCGAATGATAGGATCATTATCATTAAAATGTACTGTTAAAGAGAATGATAGGAGCATTATCATTGGCATGTACTGTTAAAGAGAATGATAGGATCATTATCATTAAAATGTACTGTTAAAGAGAATGATAGGAGCATTATCATTGACAAGTACTGTTAAAGAGAATGATAGGATCATTATCATTGACAAGTACTGTTAAAGAGAATGATAGGATCATTATCATTGACAAGTACTGTTAAAGCGAATGATAGGATCATTATCATTAAAATGTACTGTTAAAGAGAATGATAGGAGCATTATCATTGACAAGTACTGTTAAAGAGAATGATAGGATCATTATCATTGACAAGTACTGTTAAAGAGAATGATAGGATCATTATCATTGACAAGTACTGTTAAAGCGAATGCCAGCTATGAAGTATAATTTTGGAAGGAAACTTGTTGGTGTAATCCCTGTGGTCTTTCTGTAAGTCACCGTGTTGGTCAGATCCTGCTAAGACTTTTAACTTGACTTGCTGAAAGGACTTTGTTCTTGAAGATGCACCATCTGTCCACGGCTTAATACTGGAGAAGGAAAATAAACACCATCTGAAGTTATTGTCTGTCCTTGGCTTTTGTCCATGGTCATAGCAAAAGATAGTCTTTGCTGAAGCTGATTTCGTCTTAATTTAAAGCGAATTTTAGAATAACAGCGTGAAGGAATCAATCTTTGAATAAATAAACTATGTAGCCTTAAAAGAGCTTGTCATAATGTCACGGTCAATTACTTTTGACATCAATTCCTTTGCGTTCGATCTGGTTTCCATTGCAAAGTCTTGCTGCAGAGACAAGGTTTCCTAGCAACATTACTGCTGCACCGACATTCAAGTTAGTCTATGTTGAGGCATAGCTCCAGGTGTTGTTGAGCTGTTCAGTAAGTTTTCAAGTTAGTCTATGTTGAGGCATAGCTGTAGGTGTTGAGCTGTTCAGTAAGTTTTCAAGTTAGTCTATGTTGAGGCATAGCTGTAGGTGTTGAGCTGTTCAGTAAGTTTTCAAGTTAGTCTATGTTGAGGCATATTTGTAGGTGTTGAGCTGTTCAGTCAGTATCCCCATTTGATTGTTTGCTGCCTCCTTGGCATTAGAGCTGTCTGTAAAAAAAAATAGAATAATTTGTTATAACATTTCAATAATTTAATTCGTCAATGGTCATATTCATTACATTGAACTGAGTAATGGTTTTGTGGACTCAGGATTGCGTGGTAAGTGATGCCGTCGTCTCTTGATTGGATGACACCAGGAAAACATCAGCAAGGATGCATCCATTTTAAATCAGACTGGAGGAATATCGAAGATGCCTTTCTCTAAATCAGACTGGAGGAATATCGAAGATGCCTTTCTCTAAATCAGACTGGAGGAATATCGAAGATGCCTTTCTCTAAATCAGACTGGAGGAATATCGAAGATGCCTTTCTCTAAATCAGACTGGAGGAATATCGAAGATGCCTTTCTCTGAAGATGCCTTTCTCTAAATCAGACTGGAGGAATATCGAAGATGCCTTTCTCTAAATCAGACTGGAGGAATATCGAAGATGCCTTTCTCTAAATCAGACTGGAGGAATATCGAAGATGCCTTTCTCTAAATCGGACTCTTGGAGTCACCCCTTTCCCGCGTTTTAAAAGCCAAATAGCAGAACCGGGTATGTGGATGTTTCAATCAAACAGATATATAAAAGTACACACTGATATAAAGTTTACACGTGTACAGTTGAACTCATGGACAGGCAAGGTTTTAAAATTGTTGTTTTTTTTTCAGCTGTGGGCAGTAAGAGAAAGGAGAATTAAAGGGAAACAAATCTGAGTCTGTGAAATCGCAATTCAGCAAGTTACTCCCCTTTATTCTTCACCTGACTCATTCCAAAAGGAAGGGAAAAAAAGGGTTACCGGAAATTTGATCGAAAGAAATTTTGTCGACGGTAAATTGATCGACGGTAATTTGATCGAACGGAAATTTGGTCGAATCTTTTTTTCAGTTGAAACGTTAAAATTTTCGTCAAATTTCTTTTGGAACGCACTATATTATGCAATAAAACAAAATAATTTGAAGCAAAATGTTAACGTAAAATCTGAAAAAAAGATTCCACCAAATTTCCGTTAGATCAAAATACCGTCGATCAATTTACCGTCGACGAAATTTCTTTCGATCAAATTTCCGGATACGGAAAAAAAGTATAGTTAAGTTGTTTGTAGAAGTTGTTTTTGTTAGTTGTAGTTGTGGTGTATAACCTGTGTACTTGTTTTTAATATGTGTTGTTAGTAATAGTTTTTGTTTGTAGTTTTTGTTGTGTAGAGCAGTTTGTGTTTGTAGTAGTTATTGTTGATTGCAGTTTTTGTTTCTGTTTGTCGCAGTTGTTGTTGTTTTTTGTTTTTTTTTGTGGCAGTTTGTGTTTGTAGTAGTTGCTGTTGATAATGCGCCTGCTACTACACAAACAATATTTCACCAATATAAAAATATATTTTTAAAACATCATATGTGCCATAATGACAGAACTGATGGAACATGATGAAAAAAGATGGAGCATGATGGAACATGAACTAATATGATCGAACATGATGGAAACTTATGAAACATAATGGACATGGTGGAAAATAATAGAACATGACTGGAACATGAAGGCACATAATGTTAAATAAAGGCATTAGATGGAGCATGATGGAACGAGATGGAACATTATAGAAAAATTATGAAACATGACGGAAGATGATGGGAACCGATTGAACATGATGGAGCAGAGTGTAAACTTATGGAACATACTGGTATATGATGAAAACTGATAGAATCCGATGGAACATGGTGTAACGTGATTGAAAGAAACGTAACATTGTTGAAAGCGTTGTGACCAGTTGGAACATTTTGGAAACAGATTGAAAATTATGGAACATGGCAGAATATTTTTAACATGATAAATCATAATGGAAACAGGCACCCTGCACATCGACCGTATTGTTGGAAAACTGCTCGTGGTCACAGACCTGGTTCAGTTTATTACTTTTACCCCTGTTGTACTGTTGCTTTTTTGTGTGTTCTATGTTGCTTGATGTGTCACTCTGTTTCGTGTCCTATGTTGCTTAGTGTGTCACTCTGTTTCATGTCCTTTGTTGCTTGGTCTGTCACACTGTTTCGTGTCCTATGTTGTTTGGTCTGTCACTCTGTTGCGTGTCCTATGTTGCTTGGTCTGTCACACTGTTTCGTGTCCTATGTTGCTTGGTCTGTCACACTGTTTCGTGTCCTATGTTGCTTAGTCTGTCACTCTGTTGCGTGTCCTATGTTGCTTGGTCTGTCACGCTGTTTCGTGTCCTATGTTGCTTGGTCTGTCACGCTGTTTCGTGTCCTATGTTGCTTGGTCTGTCACGCTGTTTCGTGTCCTATGTTGCTTGGTCTGTCACGCTGTTTCGTGTCCTATGTTGCTTGGTTTGTCACGCTGTTTCGTGTCCTATGTTGCTTGGTCTGTCACGCTGTTTCGTGTCCTATGTTGCTTGGTTTGTCACGCTGTTTCGTGTCCTATGTTGCTTGGTTTGTCACGCTGTTTCGTGTCCTATGTTGCTTGGTCTGTCACGCTGCTCCGTGTCCTTGCAGCGGAGGTGTGTGTCTACGTTGTTCTCTTTAATTATTGGATTTAAACGTCCACCTTCCCCTACGGTCACCTGATCGTGTCTGTGTCCACCATCTACTTCCCTGAAGTTGAGAGCTGTTAGCTTGGCAGTATCCTTTCTGTATACATATGAAACAAGGACCCTTTTACTCTCATTGCACTCCCCTCTGTTAATCTTCCTCTCCCCCCCCCGCCCCCAATGCCCTGCCAACCTCACCATTGTTCAGCACTCCCCGCTACACATGGTGTGTTTACGTTCTTGGCTATTTTACGTTGACCTGCCGATGTAATATTTCCATCAGAGCCAGCAAGTCCTCGCATTTGGTCAGGATCTGCGTTTGGAAACTTTTAACCGTTCACCATTCATGTTTATCAAGAATTTATTGTGCCACAATCAGCCCTTTAGCCCTCTCAAAAGTTGTGTCTGTCTTCGAACCAGTTACCCAATTATCTAAGCTCTTGACCGGGTTTGAGTGAAGCTCACTGAAGTTGTCAACTCATTCCATTTCCCCCTGTATTTTTCCGCATTATATCCTCTATAACTGCGTTCATATATATTTCTTAGCATACCCCATTTCGTGTCATGATTGTGTGACGACTAGCTATATTTCATTGCATATCCTTGAATCATTTTTCATACATATTTCATAGTGCATTTATTATTCTTCATATTACTTTTCATAGTAAATTCAATTAATAAATTAGCTGTTGTTAAATTGATTAAAATCGAGGATTTATTTTCTTTCTTACATTATGGTTGTGTCTCCTTGGAGACAATGTGGATTCAGAGGTGTATTAGAAATTAGACAAAGTTTCACTGAGCGTAAGGGAGGCATTTCAGTAAATAGTATTTTTGATGGGTCCTGTCTCGTTACTATGTCGTTGTGGAACCAGAGGCGTAGCGAGGGGTGGGCAGGGGGGAGCAGATGTCCCCGGGCGCAAGCTAGTTATGGGGGCCAAAATGTGCTTTGATATTATATTATTGGCAAAAATTGTGGGCTTTAGAGTTGAAAAGAAAAAAAAATGGGGCGCTTTAAAATGGATCTTGTCCCCGCGTGCCAATCTTGTCCCCGGTTGCCAAACACCCTCGCTATGCCTCTGTGTGGAACTTCATTGTTCATTTTAGTTAGTTCGTTTATCCAATTACTTAAGTCTACGTTCCCTTTCTTCAGTTCTTATCTTATCTTGTCCTTCTATTATTATCTTGCCTTTCTTCTATTCTTATCTTGTCTTTCTTCTATTCTTATCTTATCTTGTCTTTGAGAACTTCGTCTTTACACCCTCTTCGTTGTCATAGACTCCCCCTGTACTCTGACAGGCACTTTGTTGGCCCCATTTCACGAAGGGTCAAACTTGGGGTCACCCAGAGTTCATGCCTAGGTTTCACAATGTTAACAAGGACGCCCATCGTATCATGGTGTCTCATTGGCGAGCTTGTATGTATGATGTTCCTTGACCGTAAAATTCTCAAGCTGAGTTGTTTTTTTCCAATTTGGTCACATTTTCTAAGATTTTAATATAACTTATCGTGCATTACTACAGTTTACTATATTTTTGTTCTTAACTCAGTTACCTTACGTGGCGTCACTTCACGCCTGCTTCAACTAAATTTGATGGTCATCACAAAGCAGGCGCAATTGTCCGGCTGAAGTGGGACGAAGGGATAAAGTGTGGGAAACAAAAAATTATGCTGGATATGCTGACTAGAAACTCTGACGTGTTGGTAAGGGGAATAGCAGAACAAGGTATGCTGAAGTCAACGCCACTCTTACGTAAACTTTCGCCCCTGTGTGAAGCGCCCTTCCGGCTCCCCGTTCCCGGTCCCTGTAGGACTCCGCTCTTTTGCCAAATACGACGTAAGCAATGGAGCACATTTTATGATGCTATACACGCTGCCAACCTTGCGCATTTTAACATAATTGTAAGAGGGACAAAGATATACAGTATTCATAAATTAATTTCCACTCCCTTTCGGTTGGTCCCGAACCCAGTGCTAGTATCCAAATTAAGAATCCAACTTTCATTGTATTCAAACTCTCTGTGTAAAAAGCGATTGTACGAAACGTGAGAAAAACCGATTTTTGACCCGTTACTCGGCACCCCTATGACCACGGCGCCCTGTGCGAGGGCACAGGTCGCACACCCTTAAGGCCGGCGTTGGTTGAAGCTTCGAATAGAAAGACATGACCACAAAGAAGAATGTTCTGCTGAAGAGCCCTCCTTGGCAGCCAGGACAAATGAAGAAACAACAAGAAATAGAAAGAAAAAAAAATAGTGCAAAAACTGAAGTGTTTGGTTTTTACAAACAAAGGTAACAGAAGGTAAAAGAATTTATGTATCTTACTGCGAAAACAAATGTTCAACCTACCAAAAATATTTTGGATGTAAAAATATAAGAAAAGAAATACAGGGAAATTAAGGATCACCAATGAGAGAGAATTTGATCAATTCCTTATGATGAAATTTTGACGAAATTTAAAGTAGTTTGTTTCCCCGCGTAACTCTCTTTGGTGTGTTAGGGCATGAAATCATTGCCGTAATGGAAACACCTGGTGTCTCTTTGTGTTTATCTCCTTTGAAATGGGATGAGATTGGGGAAAGTTTAGGGAAGATGTTAAGTTAACCTATCATATATTCTTCTTCCAGTTTGTGCTATATAACAGTAGCGGTAACTATGGCACACACGTTTTGATGATAAAACTACCCTTAGTAGGAATCAGTTTTTTAGTTTTAAGTGAATAGGGGAAATACACCAATGCCTACTTCAGTAATACAATGCTGTTGTTTTTTTCTTTGAGTAGCCTGTACTATATGTATATTTCCTGATAGTGTCATTTTTTGTGCATTAAAATCAAGAACGAAACCATCTTTTACCATTACTTCATTAGTTCATTTTGTAATTAAAACTCTTATTTGCACTGTACTACCACTCGGCTAGCTATAGTTGAATTTATAAGACACAAAATTTATCAAATAAGACATACCTCTTATGAAATGAGACACATTAAGGGTGGAGCTACAAGGAACACTTTTTATTAAACATAAAGAAATCATGGATTGAACAAAGCTACATTTAAAAAAATAAAAAATAAATTATAATTTAACAAAATACGATACTACAGGAACACTACCTCTAGGCACACGCTCGGAAATATTGAGCAATCAAAAAATTTCACTTTAAAGCTTTTCTGGTTAAAAATATTTGTTTGGGAGGGGGGGTGGGGGAGGGTATGGGAAGGTATACATAAATTCAACTTGTATATATGTTTGACCTTTGACTTGAATGCTTTTAATTGGCATACAAAAAATACCCGGAGAAGAAATTTATTGAAGAAAAAGTCCATAACGCCCTTTTACGAAGCCTGTTTTTTGAGAGACCAGCTCCACAACACAAGAAAAGCTTTGACTTGACTGGCTGGTGAGATTGATCATTATCCTTTCATACAGTGATGCAAGTCTGGTAAGCTTTTTATACATTAACACGGCTTATCACTTGAGCAAAGTTAAGGGTAGCATTTTGAGTAGAAGGGAATGTGGCCAAAATCCGGTTGTGAACCACATATCACTTGGTCAAGCAGGTGTATCCCTAGGCTTGGGAAAAAGTAATTTGCTTGTCTAATCATCAGATGACCACAGGTGAAATCCCCGTGTGTTGGGACTTGAAAGGAGAAATGGTGTAAATGGAAATATGGGGGGAAAGACAAAATGGAATTTTTAAAAATCGTTGGGGGAAATTTGGTTGAATTTATTCATTACTTGTACAAATAAATGAAATTCTTAACTAAAAAGTGTGCATTGCATGATCACACTTTCGAATTTTCAAACTTCATCTAAATAATCTTTCCTCAAAGAATGAAATGTATCATTTTTTGAATTTTCGGATAGCTGAAAATGAATACAATTGGTCAAAACTAATATGAAATTGACCCTTAAACCTTTTTTAGGGGAATACTATCTTTTTTTTTTTTTTTTTTGCATCTACGACGACCTATTTTTTGTTGCCGTTAAACTGTAACTAAATATCGGAAAAGCGCACAATTGTACAAGACGCTTTTCAATTAGTTTCTTTTCCATTAATCACAGCAATTTAAAATTTAAAACCAATTCTTCTTGTTACCTGGATTTTATTACGAAAAAAATCAATTGATGAACAGAGGAGAAAAAAAAATATGTAAAAAATTCATTTGAGACGTATCGACAAACTCCATTAAAAAAAATAAATATGAAAACAGTACATGTTAAACCTTCAGTTATCTGCATAGTCGAACATAATTACTGGTGTCATAATAGATCTGAAAATAGGGAGCCAAGATTCAGATTTACGAACAGCTTCAACTGCATATTTTGAGTTATAGTCAAACCAGCTCATTAGAACGAAAAATTTGATAACAGCTGTAGGAGTAACTAACATGAAGTAGACCAACGAATTAACCAGAAGTCTGGCAACTTTATGCGTCGAGTTGGGCGTGACTTCCTGTGACGTGACTGAATAACCAGGATGGCTTGTGAAGTGTGGCCGAGCTGGTAGGGTATACGGCTGTGTGGTTGGTAGATTGTAAAACTGTTGTGGACTGTGCGGATGTTGTGCTCGGCTCGAATCAGCTAACCGGTAATCAATTAAAGGTTGCCGATATTGATTGTCTGGATCTGTTTGAAAAGGTTCTTTTTGGTTTACCCTTTTGATTAGTCACATAGGCAGAGTTTTGAACAGTGAGAGTGACCATGTTTTGTGAGTTGTTACTTACTGATTGATGGCAAGGGCATTGGACAGCATGAGTGGTAATTATAGAGGTAAGGACAACACCACATGCTAGCAGAATAATGCCTATAGCAAGTAAGGCTTTAATTTGATCCGAACTGATCGTGCTCTCGCGAGTGTCCAGATCAATGTTAGCCAAACCAAGAGGTAAGATAATAATAAGTCTAAGTATCCATGGAATACTGCTGGCAACCATGGAGCAGATGATTTTGGATTTTTTATTTAAATTAGAGATCATGTGATGTTGAATTATTTCTAATCCCAGTACCATTAATCCAATGCCGTACACGAATGTCATCAGATTTTGCTTGTAAACATCGGAAAGACAAGTTAAACGGCAAACATCTTCCGATGAACTGGAGTCTTCTTTTTTAAACCAAATTTTCGCGTGAACAACCATAGGAAACAGAGCCAAAAGAACATCCCCAACGGCCAATGATAAAATTGTCAGAGTTTTTGGCTTGTACATGAAAATCGCATTTACGGACATTCTTGAAAATTAGACAACCGTTAGGCAATACTATGAGGTTGATGAAAATAATGTTTGACGGTGCTGATTTATCCATCGTGTTTTGATTTGTCTTTCAACCAAGTCACGTTAATTAAATTCACTGTAAAGAGAAACACATGTTAAGAATTATTTTTTTAAAAATTAAGAACTAGATTTGATTTTCAAGCAATGCCATGTTGTACTAAAAAGGTAGAGACACATAATTGTATATATATATATAAATATAATGTTCGTCAGTCGAAATGGACCATGACCATCTTAATCATCATAATTGTTTTAGTTATGATCTGGGCTGTCGGTGTTCAGACGTCTGATGAGACATGTTCTGTCATGTAATGTTCTTGTGTTGTGAGTGCAGGGTATTGATGGTACATCCCATGGTGACAAGTTAACTGGGTATTTTCTCGAACGTCTTTATAATATGAAGCCTCTAATCTGTTGGCTTTATTTAGTAAAGTAGAATGCCATGGTGCTTCTTTCTTTGCCGATACTTACCAATTGTTCTTATTTATTTTTGAACGCTTTCATCGAGACATTTAGGTTGCCTTTAAAGCTCAAAATAAAGTAATCTTTATTTCTGACATTCTGATTTGGATCGTATTAAAGTAGAAAAGATGCTGGGAGACCACCTGTACGAGTACCTTAAACCAGTCCTGCTTTTGATGTTAAGAAATGGTGCCGAGACTTGTCGTTTAAAATTTTTGTTCAACATTCTTGCAGTGCGTTGATTTTTTAGTTTGAGTGCTGGTTCCTCTCCTGGTCCATACATTCTTAGACAAAGGCCTCTGTTGCCCTGGTTTTTTTCAATGCCATAATGGTATGCAGGCTAGTTTCTGGGAAATCGGAGAGACGTCTAACCCTTCCCTGTAGCCGATAACGTCACACAAGATTTGCTTCTTGGCTCTAACACTTTTTAGCCCCATTTTTCCATCATGCTGAGTGATTCTTTCAGGGGATAGGGAGATATTGGGAACTGCATTAGATACCGAGTTGATGGTAAGATACATGCCAAATTTAAGTTCCTGACAGAAGTCATTATGATCTTCCTGTATGTCGACTATTGGGCCCTAAACGATCGATCAAAAGCGGATGTAAAAAGCAGTGTTACTGATTTCTGCAATGTTTTTACAAACTACGGTCGTACAATTTCCAAGAAACAGAGTGAGGTCCTGCATCAGCCATCTCCTCGAAGTCCGTATGTTGGGGAAAACAAATAAGTCAGTGGCAAAACGCTTAATGTCGCAACAGCTCCTCATAGCTTGGCAGCACACAGTCCAAAAGCTTAACACATAGACTAAGATGTTTGCCTTCGTAATGCAAACATAGTGCAACTTACAGAAAAATGTATGGACCAGGAGATATATCAACCCCCACATTAATTAAATGTTTATTTAAGGTGGCTGAGCTCCCTGCACTTTCCTGTGAATGTCTATCCTGGACGGTCTATCAACGCAGTGACAGAAAGTTCAACTACTTTCAAGGGGCAATGCACAGAACAAATTCTCAATATCAGATGCCAAAACAAGGTCCCAGAAACCGAGGTACTTGCACAGACAGGACTTGACATCAAAAGCAGGACAGGGCCGGAGACGCTAAGGTACTTGCACAGGCGGGTCTCTCTCCAGCATCCATCCCATTGCGCTGTAGTCCCACGACCGCTTGCCCCAAAGAATGTTTTTACGGTTAGCTCAAGCAAAGAAGTCGGTTTCCTCGATGGCAAAATAAACGTCTTAAAGACAACCGAAAAGCCTCACTAACAGCGTTCGCAATGAATCCAGACACATGAGAAGAATCGGCATAGGCGTTCCCCTTTACCGATAGGTTCATTGTAACACGAAACCAACAAAAAACTGGTTCAGAGGAACACACCAATTAAGACCTGCGTTTAGTGACGCTGATCTCCCCTCCACACCGTTCATATCAAGCACAAGAATTATTCTTGCCATGATCGGTGTCATATGCCATTTGGGCACCGAAAGACAGATGCAGCACCAGGACGAATCCAATCATTGTAATGGAATAGATATATTTTGACGGATGAAATAACATGGAGAGACACCGTTGTGATATTTGGAGATGTTTGGTATGTGGAGATATTATTGTGGTATGGAGAGATATTATTGTGGTATGTGGACATATTACTGTGGTATGGGGTTATATTACTGTGATATGGTGAGATATTACAGTGGTATGTGGACATATAACTTTGTTTTGGGCAGATATTACTGTGGCATGGGGAGATATTACTGTGGTATGGGGACATTTTACTGTGGCCTGGGGAGATATTACTGTGGCATGGGGAGATATTACAGTGGTATGGGGAGATATTATTGTGGTATGGGGAATATTACTGTGGCATTGGGAGATATCATCATGGTATGGGGAGATATTACTAGGGATTTGGGATATGTAATGTGGTATGGGAAGATATTATCATAATATGGGGAGACATTATCATGGTATGGGGAGATATTACTAGGGCCATGGGATATATAACTGTGGTATGGGGAGATATTACTGTGACATAGGGATATATTACTGTGGTATGCGCAGATATTATTGTGGTATAGGGAGATATTACTGTGGTATGGGGAGATATTACTGTGGTATTGGGAGATATTCTCATGGTATGGGGATGTATTATCATGGTATGGGGAGATATTACTAGGGCATTGGGATATATTAATGTGGTATGGGGAGATATTACTGTGGCATGAGGAGATATTACTGTGGTATGCGGATATATTATTGTGGTATGGCGTGATATTACTATGGTATGGGGAGATATTACAGTAATATGGGGAGATAATACTGTAGTATGGGGAGATATCATCATAATATGGGGAGATATTAATCATGGTATGGGGAGATATTACTAGGGCATTGGATATATTACTGTGATATGAGGAGATATTAATGTGGTATGGGGAGATATTACTGTAGTATGGGGAGATATTACTGTGGAACGAGGAGTGAGCTGGATGGCAAAAGGTGTTTGTTAAATGTTTTAAATAACTGTTGGGATAAATGCAACACACAAAGGGACACAAAATATAATACGAATATATTGTGTCCAAGCAGCCCTTACATAATTACAAGGGTACAACATGGTGGCCGTCAAGTTACTTTTGACTGTTGACTTCGAGCGCCACACGTGAATATGCTGATGCCAGGCCAGTGCCAGTAGCTGAGTCCTAGGATAATAGTAAGCCGTAGGCCACAGTGAAGAAGTCTGAGCTTGTGCTAATGTGAGCAATACATCTTACCCACCCATCAATCTAAAACAGTATAACTTCGTATTATTCCCTTTTCAAACAATCACCCCAAATTAAGGTTTGACAACTCATAAGCTTGTTTTTATCCCAGTGGATTAGGAATGGGGTCTCAAACTGTGAGTGGGTGGTGCCCCGGCAGTCCTTTTTTCTTTATTCGGAAAAGTCCTTTTTGGCGAGCCATGGAGTCGGTTTTAAAGTGAAAGGGGGTGGGGATATTATTAACCCACCCCCGGTCGGCACTTAAACTAACTACACCGTCTTGGCCGCACTTACTCTAGCTACGCCATCTTGGCGGCACTTACACTTGCTACGCCAACGTGGTGGCACTTACGATAACAACGCGATCTTGACGGCACTTACGATAACTACGCCAACTTGGCGGCACTTACGATAACTACGCCATGTTTGCGGCACTTACACTAGCTGTATTTAATTAATTATTGGAAGGGATTGTTAGGACTATAACTGGAACTGATTTCATGAATTATATAATAAAAAAGAACAACTTTAAAGCAATGAATAGTTCATACTGACCTGGAGAGGGGCATTCAGTTCAAGGGAATGACACCGGCATTACCTGAAATTCCTAACTTGATCAATTAAACAGCATGTAGCCTATTTCCTGCCCAGTGGGGCTAAAATTGTTGCTTGTGATCTCAAATATTATTTGTTTTTACATGACTATATTTTTAACCCCCCAAAATTGACAATAGCTGTCATTTTTAAAACCAGAAAATTGAATTTCTAGCTTAAAATTCTTTTTTTTTTTTTTTTTTTTTTAACTATAATTTGGGGCCATATAATATTTTATTTTTTTTTTATAATTTGAGGCCATATAATAATTTATGTTTTATTTCCCAAGACAAAAGAAGTTGGTTAGAAAGTCTTAACATGATGGAAAGAGTGAGAGATATATTAAACAATTAATTAAAACTTAAGTTCGTTGTGAAAGCTGTCGAGCCAGTTCAAAACTAGAAACTATAACTTCAGAATTGATTAGGACAAAATTTAGCAGTAGAGTAGATTTGTGAGATTTTTGCAAGGAACTGACAGCTAGAAACAATCCATGTTACCTGAAGAATACATTTTGACCTCTTTAACAGCAATTACCTCCAATTTATACGCATAGAATCGTGTCAAAACAAGGTGCTTTTTAACTAGGATGAGAACCCCTGTGTTAAAGCCCCAGAACCAATATGATTTGTATGAATACAGGACTTTAGAAGGTTAGCTGTGTGAAGTTGTTTTTTTTTAAAAATAATATTTTGGGGAAAATCCCATTACATATAAGTTTCCAGAGTTGTATTCAAATTAATTTTTGTGCAGTATATGTCGAACACACTAAGTTATGTTTTTTTAGATCTGCACACCCAGTCTTATTTGTTTCCGTATGTTAGTTTACCACAATATCATATTTGATGTAGTGAAATCGTATTTTGATAATGATAATTCGTATATAGTATCTTATGTCAATCAAAGCTTATGACAAAAGTAGGTTTTAAAAGTTTAAGCTACAACCAAAACGATCTTTTTAATTCAACAATTTATGGTAAACAAAGTCTATTTAAAAATATCGTTTTCCTAGCCAATGATAATTTTGACAAAGGAAAGCTTATTCATTTGTAGTAGTGAGGGACGACATATTTACTGCCTAAGATGAGTGCATACCACATAATCTCGTAGCTTTTAAAAAAAATATTTTGAATAAATAATTCAATACGAGCATTATGCAATCAGCTTCTACCTAAAATACAGACAGCACTTTTTAAATTGTTATATGAGAATACATTCATTAAAACCAAATTAACATACACTCATACAATTATTTTATGTATGAAACGAGAAGGTGAGTTTTTTAATTGTTACATTAATATGTTTGGTTGTTGTTGTTGTTGTTGTTTTTTTGTTGTTCTTTTTAAATAGATTTTACATTTTAAAATTTTGTATAAAAAGTAAATAAAGTTAACAGATTTAAGTATCATTACATCACAATGTAGCTCTCTCACTTAAGTGTCCAAGATCACGGACAGTTCTCTCGGTTTCGTTTATTTTAAACAGATAACAAATGTTAGTCGACTGTTCTGTCGAGCCTAATCTCATGACCGTGGTCAGTGCGTCACATGCAAGCCCCATCACTTCACAAGAGCGACCATCACACTGGGGCTGTAAAAAAACGTCTTGGTTTGCGCCCCCATTCCTTGACTCTTGCTCCCTTCTTTTGGTGACGCTCGATTTCTGGCATTTCTTCCGTTTCTCTTTATTTATTTTTTTATGTGCTAGCTTCCATGTTTGGGTTCAGCCCCAATCATCACCGCGTCTTGGGCCACTTTATGAGGATTTTGGGTTCTTTTAAAGTAATCGCCTTACTTTTCATCTCTGTAAAATTGAGTTTCTTTCAGATAGCTACCCATTTTGGACTTTTTTATGCATTTGGGACTGCTTCTTTGCCTTTGACCTTCAATAAAAACATGGCTGTCGCACCAGTTCAACACCAGGCACAGAAACATTGCAAATCCCTTCTAAATGGATAGGAGCCAAAATGATCAATAAATTGATCGGGGGCCCTTAATATTTAGGATAAGACACACCGTTTATGAAATAAGACACATCATTTATGATAAGACACAATAATTATGAAATAAAACACAACGTTATGAAATAAGACACAACGTTTATGAAATAAGACACTATATTTATGAAATAAGACACAACGTTATGAAATAAGACACACTATTTATGAAATAAGACACAATATTTATAAAATAAGACACAACGTTTATGAAATAAGACACAATATTTATGAAATAAGACACAATATTTATGAAATGAGACACAGCGTTTATGAAATAAGACACAATATTTATGTAAGAAGACACAGCGTTTATGAAATAAGACACAATATTTATGATAAGACACAATATTTATGAAATAAGACACAACGTTATGAAATAAGACACTATATTTATGAAATAAGATACAATATTTATGAAATAAGACACTATATTTATGAAATAAGACACAACGTTATGAAATGAGACACAATATTTATGAAATAAGACAAAACATTTATGAAATAACACACAACATTTATGAAATAAGACACAACTTTTATGAAATAAGACACAACGTTTATGAAATAAGACACAATATTTATGAAATAAGACACAACGTTTATGAAATAAGACACAATATTTATGAAATAAGACACAATATTTA
Organism: Lymnaea stagnalis; assembly: GCA_964033795.1. Classification (NCBI taxonomy): domain Eukaryota; kingdom Metazoa; phylum Mollusca; class Gastropoda; family Lymnaeidae; genus Lymnaea; species Lymnaea stagnalis. The sequence continues at coordinate 34,134 of CAXITT010001131.1, read as the reverse complement.
TGAAATAAGACACAATATTTATAAAATAAGACACAATCTTTATGAAATAAGACACAACGTTCATGAAATTAGACACAACGTTATGAAATGAGACACAATATTTATGAAAAAGACACAATATTTGTGAAATAAGACACACCATTGTGAAGTAACCAAGAAAACTTTTATTGAACTCAACACAATCATGAATTAAACACATCTACATAATGAAATTCACAAAGAAATTATTATGCAATAAAAAAAAAACACTAACAGAGCCACTAGTTAGACACTATGGAGTACTGAGCGATCTCACTCAGAGTTTCAATATGAAGCTTTTATCTGGTTATAACATAGGGTGGGATGGGGAGGAAATACATGAATGCTACCGTTACAAATGTTTGACTGTTACACAGAAATTATTTCCCGAAGAGGTAATCTGTTCAATGCAAGTCCTCAACGCCTATTTACAAAGCCTTATTATGGACAGACCAGCGACATAACACAAGAAAAGCTTAGATATCACTTGCCGGTGAGACCCATCGTTATCTTTTCACTTTGTCACGCGGTTCTGATAAGTTATTCATCAATTCATATGGCTGATCGCTTGAGGGGAGGTAAAAGGAATGAATTTGAAAGAGTCGAGGAATATCGTCAAATCAACAGTGTGAATCACATTTCACGTGGCTAATGCAGGTGTTATTCGAATGGATCCCTGGGTTTGTGAAGAGAGATGTTTGAGTGTTCACCACAATTGAGCTTCCCGGGTGATGACATTTGAAACTGAAGGTAATGTCAATGGAGACACGATCAAAAGACCAAAAAATGTCTTTGGGGGAAATTTAAGGGAATGATATCAAAGTATGTTACTTGTACAAATAAATGCAACTGTCTACTACAAAATGTAAATTGAATGACTATTTCTAAAAACGCTTTACTTAAAAAAATGATTTTTATCAACTTTCTATTGTTGGTGGTAGGAGAAAGAAAAAGCAAAAAAAGCCCTACTAATATTACCATTTGCATCTTTGACCTACTTATTCTTACTGTTATTCTCTAATAGGAAATAATAAATATGCAAGTTGTGACAAAACATATTGAACCATAATCTTTTCAAATATTTTCTCTTCAGCAAGAACATAAATGTTGAAAATGAAAACACTGATTCGTATTATTTCCCCCAAATTTTTTCACAAAGAAGGGAGATTATGAAATGATGCAGAGGAAAATTTGTGCAAATGCATAGAGTTATACCGACAAAGGTCGTGAAAGAAATGTAAATGTTACATAGTAAAATTTTAGTTATCTGAGTAAGTAGACATAATTACTGCTGTCACGAAAGGTCTGATTATCGGAAGCCAATATACAGCTTCATAAACATCTCTAGCTACTGATCCCATGTAGTATTCATAAGAGTTCATTGAACGGTGAATCTTGACAACAGCTGAAGGAGCAACTAACATAAAATAGACCAACGAAATAACCAGAAGTCTGGCAACTTTATGCGTTGAGTTGGACGTTACTTTCTGTGACGTGACTTCCTCTGATGTAACTACCTGTTCCATGGGAGCAGCAGCGGCCACTAAATGACCAGGGTGGCTTGTGTAGTGTGGCCGAGATGGTAGCGCCCACGGATGTGTTGTTGGTAGGTTGTAAAACTGTTGTGGACTGTGAGGATATTGTGCTCGACTCAAAACAGCTAACCCTTCATCCATTAAAGGTTGCAGATATTGATTTTCTGGATCTGTTGGAATAGGTTCTTGTTGTTGAACATTTGGAATATTCTCATTAGCCGAGTTTTGAACAGTAACTATGTTTTTTGGGTTATTGCTTACTGCCTGATGGTTTGGGACTTTGACTTTGCACTTGACAGAAATAGTAATAATTACGGTGGTAATGACAGCGCCCCATGCTGGTAGCAAAATGCTTACAACTATCAAAGCATAACTCTGACCCATGCTCTTTTTCCCCTCGCAATTTTCCATATCAAAGTTAGCCAAACCAAGAGGCAATACAATGATAAGTCCAAGTATCCATGGTATACTGCTGGCAACCATGGAGCAAATGATTTTGGATTTTTTATTGAACTTAGAGATCCTGTGGTGTTGAATTGTTTCTAATCCCAATACCATTAACCCAAGGCCGTACACGAAATTAATGAGATAGCTCTGGTAAACATCGGAAGTCATAAGTAAACGGCAGGCTTTGATCAATGACAACACGTCTTCTTCTTCAAACACAAATAGCGTGTGCACTACCATGGGAAACAGAGCCATAAGAACATCTCCAGTGGCCAATGATAAAATTGTCAGAGTTTTTGGCTTATACATGAAATCACATTTACGCAAATTCTTGAAAATAAGAAAACTGTTAGCCAGTACAATGAGGATGATGAAAATAATCTTTAACATAATGCGCACCTCTCCCGCATAAGACAACTTGTTTTGAAATTTACTTGACTTAAAAACCTGTCTCAAGGTTGAAACTGAGCCGTGCATCAAGTACTCTGTAGAGAGAGACACATTTTCACAAATATTTTAAATTTAATGAAATAGAAATTATAATAAATCTAAGTCCCAAGTTAGTACCTAACGCTACATTTACACAGAAGCATACACATACAAAATCATCAAATAATCAATTGTATAGTGTACATCTATATATATATACTTATATATATATATATATATATATATATATATATATATATAAATGTAAAGAACCCGGTTCAACCCTAAGGTTCGATGGCTCCGTTCTGTCTAGGGGTTAATTATATTCACAGAAACATACACATACAAAAACATCAAATAAACAATTATATAGTGTATATATATATATATATACATATATATATATATATATATATATATATATATATATATATAAATGTAAAGAACCCGGTTCAACCCTAAGGTTCGATGGCTCCGTTCTGTCTAGGGGTTAATTATATTTACTCCACAAACCATTGATCATTAATATTAAAATATAGTATCTTTGTTGACTAGATCTCAACTGCCATTGCTACAAGGACCACACTCCACAATAATAATAATGATAATAGGTCATACTCTCTTTCACACAATACGTCACAAAATATCAAACATTTAATTACAACATCTATCCAAATACTCTCCAAACAATACGCAATTATAATATACATTCAAGTCCTTAACAATATATATAAATTTATATAAATTTCTATATGTATATAAATGTATATATGTATTATATATAAACGTATATTCTTGACAATAGTTTTAAAACTTAAAATTTTCAATTAACACTTAGCTATCTACGTGTGATATATTGTAATTCATATATATATATATATATATTGATGGATGTAAAACATGAAGGCTACTAGGTGTGAAACAGGGGTATGCAATATATTCATGCGCTTCAATCTTGGTGTAGTTATTATTTTTAATTTACTATTACACAAATTTCTTTTTGTCCTGCCCATTAACACAATCCTCTATCCCTCCACGTCTTGTCTCCGCACATATCTTTAATTTAATTTCTCCTTCTTAGAGCTCCCACAAATCATCAACAACCCGAAAAACAGAATGACACAACCAAAGCTCCACTACTGAAACACCACAATGATCAGCAGTTCATTCTACATTGAAACGGCCCCTTCAATACTTCCCCAGAGCCCAGCATTAGCGATGTGGTCGCGGCCCACTCGATCATTGTGATCACAATAATGACAAGTGTGTCCTCCTTTGGGACGTTACCAATGACAGGCTGGAGATCCTCTTTGTAAGTTCCTTCTCTTCGTCCGGGTTGTTCATTTCTGGAGAAAGGCAGCTGACGATATTGAGGTGCGTTGATCCAAAGGAAGTTTTATTGTCTTTACCTTATGGTGAATCCCTTCGGAAGTCAAACCGGCTTGCAAGTCATTGTAGATTTGATGCATCACCCAACACCATCATCAGGGTGATCTTGGCTCTCTGGGGCTCTTCAAAAGAGCGTCCACCCAGAGCCCCTTTCACTCTCCTTCAAGCCAGTTCTCGCTAAAAGCAGCAATTTTTACCTTGGCAACGTTACATTTCCTTTTCTATAGGGATATTTTCTTCAGAGGTCTAGCCTTAAAAATTATTGTACCATTTAAAAGATTTTTAAGGTAAAGCCACGGCTGCGGAAAAATTTTGCAGGAATTTAATCTATAACTATTCTCCATCTAGATAGACCTGACCATGGCTTGGAACATTGTTAAAATGAAATAAAAAGTTCTTTGGAAGATCACCGGCCAATACTTCGGCAATTTAATTGAACATGCAAGTAAGGTTCTGTGAAAACGGTGAGTCGTCTTTACAATTCCTTACACCCAATCGCATCCAAAAAGTTTGCGTCCTGGCACCAAAACTTTTGAGATTAATATTTCCCGCCATGCGGACTGTAACTTCCAGAGGAGAGGGACGTGCTAGTATCGGCATCAAAGATCGAACTAACGGTGATCTATTTAAACTGAAATTGCTACACGCCAAAATACATTCCTGTATGCCGACTACGGTGCTCGTTGACGTTGGATCAGAAGCGAATACGCAACGCAGTATTTCTAATTTCTCCAATTCCTGCACAAATTATGATCTGTCCATTGATAAGAAGAACAGAACCTCATGTTCAGAATCAACCAGCACCTCGAAAACCGTATGCTGAGCCGTATAGCCAAAGCCAATCTTGAAAGGCTTAAGGTAGTAACAGCTTCATTTACCTTGGCAGCACAATGTCCACCAGCTTTACCATCGACGTCGAGTTTAATCTTCGTAAAGGCAAGATACAGTGGGACTTATGGTCTACAAATTAGGAGGGAAAAATCCATTTTAAATACCGTAGAGAGGTACCGACGGCTTGGTGAAATCGAACCAGCCTTTCTAATGCAAAATAACTGGGTGGGCGGCAGGAGACTAAAGAGGTCCTCTTTCATGCACCAGGTCGTGGAGCTGGAAAGGACAGTCCTCCTGCCCCCAAATAGAGAACGCCTGACCCAAATCCCAGTTAATCCGCCTTATGTGGAACCCTCACGTCCCTACATGCATTTGGCCTTGACAGATGCAGCAGTGACGAAACGCAGCCCTGAACATGTACAGAGAGTGGCTGCCCTTGAGACCATGGATGTGTTTGCGCACATACCTGTGAAAGTGTTCACGGACGGCTCTGCAGATCTTAAGAAAAGAACTGCTGGGTACGGTGCGCTTATTCAATACCCAGTAGGTGGACCACCTAATGAAAAACTCTCCGGGCCTTGTGGGACTACAGCGTCAAACTTTGACGCGGAGCTCATTGCTATTCACATGGCCCTGGAGAGAGTCCATATTACTCTGGGAGGGACGGAACATGCGGGGCTTGGTATTGTTGTCTTCTCAGACTCAAGATCTGCTCTTGAGATCCTGGAGAAGAGAGAGGGGACCACTCACTTGGTCGATGTCATTCACATCGACATATGGAGACTTGATGAAATAGGGTGCAGGGTTGAAGTACAATGGATACCAGGGCATGTCAACATCAGTGGCAATGAGATAGCTGACACTCTGGCGAAAACCGGGGCTGCCCAGCCTCAGCCAGAAGTACCAATGACTTTCTTGGGAGTCAAAAACTGGCTGGCGGACCACTTCAGGCAGAAGTGGTATAGGCAATGGGCTGACAACACGACCGCCAGAGGCGTCTATTCGAATTTGCCCACTCCTAGCAAACATGACCCATGGTGGGAGTTAGGTCGTAGATCGCAGAGTCTAGTGACGCCGATGCGCATCGAGCACTGCCCCTTGCGCACATATTTCTGGAGGTTGGACAACAACAGAGATCCTACCTGCCGGCATTGCAGCCTGGCCCCAGAGACCCTAGAACATCTGTTGACTGAATATCCCGCACTAGATCTCCTGGGGGAAGCCAGGGCGGTTGGAGGATCCTTTGTGAGGGAAATGTTGTATGGCTCAGCTCAACAGATGGAGTTGATAGCCAATTTACTAGCCAGGGTCAAAAGAGAGTAATCTCAGACCTTCACCAGAATATGTGCGATAGTGGGACTTATGGTAAAATGATGAGACAAGGAGAGCACTTAAATTAGGTAAACTTTTTTTAACGTAGCTTCATTGTCCATGCGAAAATTGGATGGTCCATCAACGCAATGACAGAAAGCTGCGTCACTTACACGGGACAACCGTCAGAACTGATTCTCAATAATAGATGCTAAGCCAAGGTCCCAGACACTGAACTCCCACACACGGGTCTCTTTAGCCTCTATACCATTTTATTGCAGTCCTACTACTGCTTGCCCACAAAGAAGACAGGGAGGCGTTTTGCTGAAGTTGTACAGACAACTGAAAAAGCCTCACTAAAAGCTTTCGATCTGAACCCATACACACCGGTCAGCGGTGCGTTCCACTTGACAAACAGGTTCCTTACAACATGAAGCCACCTAACAGCTGCCACCAGGGCACAAAAGACAACTGAGAAAGGCGCGAGTTACGTGATGGTGACGTCCCAACAATACGTTACAAGTGATGTTCAAAAACATTTCGTGCTCTATTCGGTCTCATCTGCCATATGTGGCACGAATTACATAAATCAACCCAAGCACGAATTCGGTGGTTAAAATGTACGAGATCGATTTCCCTCAAATAGAATATAAATGATTAACATTCATTTTTGAAATAGTCACGATTAATTAACACGTAAATTAGTTTTTAGCTAAGTCTAGAAGGAAGTGGGGTTGCGAGGAACGGGGTGGGTGGGGTGGGGAGGGAGGGGGGGGGGTTCTGACCTGTCAGCACTTATTTCTTTGTTCGGGAGGCATAATTTCTGGCCAACTTTTTTCGTGGAAGGGAATGGAGAAATTCTCGACCTGTTCTTCACAGAACTTACACTCATATTCTAGAAGGAAGTGGGGTTGCGAGGAACGGGGTGGGTGGGGTGGGGAGGGAGGGGGGGGGGGTTCTGACCTGTCAGCACTTATTTCTTTGTTCGGGAGGCATAATTTCTGGCCAACTTTTTTCGTGGAAGGGAATGGAGAAATTCTCGACCTGTTCTTCACAGAACTTACACTCATCATCATCAGTGGCACTACATCGAATATAGGGTCTGGTTTACACCGTAATATCCTTCAATTCGGATCGATCCATGGCTTTCCCTCTTCATGAACCAACCCCCAATTGGTGTAAGTCCATCTCTACATCGTCGATCCATCCCAGTCTTCGACGACAGCTGTTGAACTGTCTGCCCATAGGCTTCTGCCTGTAGTTCACTTTCGCTGCTTTACAATCTGATATTCTTTCAACATGTCCTGCTCAGCGCAGTCTGACTTTTTTATTGTTGTGACTATGGGTGGGTGTTGGTACAATTGTTACATCTCTTGTTTTGTACGCAATTTCCAAACGTCTATCCCTGGGCCATATATTTTCCCGAGGATTTCCTCGCCCATGTATTGAGCAGTTTCTCTGCTTTTCAGGTAAGGAACCACATCTCAGTAGCGTACTCTACTATTAGCTACGCCAACATCTTAAACCTTAAAAATTTATAATTCTATAAATCTTTCCTTTAATTTTTTTACATTGAAAAGACTAACGCATTTATGTTTTAAAAAAATGTTCTGTAGAGACGAGGTCACAAAAAAATCTATTTTGAGAATTGTTTCTAAATTTTGTGATAAAATTGTCGTCCTGAGAAGACGAAGTTTTATTGTAATTAAACGTTACTCCAATTAAAATGATATGAAACTATTGCCACAAAAATAAATTTATTCAAATGTAAAATGCAATATTTTAGTGATATTAATTGATTTTTTTTTTTTAAAGCTAATGATATATGTATTTTTATCAAGTTAGAATTAAACACTGTTTTTCAAGAATGTGCAAGTCGACGCTGTAATTAATTATTTATTAGAAGTAATTTTCATCTCTGCATACGTAGCTTTCGCTATGCATTAGAAAAAAAAAAACTTCATTTAAACCAATGAAAAATCCACACTAACCTGGATGGAGGCATTCAATTCAATGACCACCACCGGAGTCACCCTCCATTCTAACTTCAAAAAACAAACAAAAAAAAAAAAAACCAGGAAGTAGCCCATTTCCTGTCTCAGTGGGGCAAAAACTGTTGCTTGTGATCTCAACTATTATTTTTTATCGCATATTTATCTTTTTTACGCCAAAATTCCCCAATCAGCAGTCATATTTAAAGTAAACATTTAGAATTTCTACTTGCAAATCCCTTTTCAATTTTTTTAACCGCCACGGTCACTAATAATTTAGAGCCAGGTCAATATTTCGGTATTATTTCCCAAGACAGATGAAATTTTTTTAGAAAGTCTTAACATTACCAAAAGAGTGAGAGATAAATAAAAGTTAATTATTATAAGTTTAGTTTGCTCCCCATGTTTTGGAACCAGTTACGATACAACACACTATAGCTTTAGAATTTATGAAGACAAATTTTTTCCAGAATCTGGAGCGACAATTCATGAGAGCTAAGCCCCGAACTTAAAGCTATATATCATCTAAATTAGCTAGGAAATAAATGTGTTGAAATTTTAGCTGCATTTACTTCCTACTTACATACAAAGAATCGCAGAAGAATTAGATGTATTTAACTAGGGTGAGAATCCCTGTGTTAAAGCACCAGAACCATTATAATTTGCTTGAATGCACGCGTTAAATAGGTTAGCGGAGTAACACATTAAGCTCACTTTGTTGAACGGATTTTGATTTTTTTTTAATTTAAAAAAAAAAAAAACAACTATATTATAATGAGCCTTTAGGGTATTCGTAAATCCAAAGGAAAGTTGAATTGACTTTTAGGTTTCATAAATATCAAACTGTTTTAGCCTCATTTTGGGGGGGGGGGTATTTTATCCACCTCGGAATACTATTTCTGAAAAGGGAATCGTATTCTAGTTTGAATTGTTCTTTTAAAGATATATATTTTTCAATGTACTAATTTTAATATAAAGCCTATAAAATAGGATCTCTAGTGGCTGCATGTCAACCTAACCGCACTCAGTGCTCAGTATGCGTGTCACCCTAACCGCACTCAGTGCTCAGCTGATGTGAAGTTGCTTTACGGAAGGCAATTGTTTTCTCAGAAAAATGGTCTCTGCACGGGGTCAGGTGCTGCTAACAAAACACTGAGTTTATTTGACAGTTCTAAGAAAATAACTTCCACCTTTAGTTGGCGATCTTGAATATAAGTCAAACTGGCCATGCGGTTCGAAACAGTTAGATACGAAGAAAAAAAATTGTAAGATTAAAAAAACCGAGTCAAAACTATAATTATTGTATTCTAAAGCCGTTTTCCCCGTTTTCTAACTCAAATACACCGGAAGTTTACAGCCCGTGTATGGATTTCCTAACAGTAATGTCAGACAATATTGTATAGACCTTTAAAAACTCGATAACATTGGTAGAATTGGTTTGATGACCAGGAGTTAGGGTTAGCATGGAGCACCTCAAATCGTGGTAGGACACGGTTAACCGTTTGCTACAACAAAGACTTCTGAAGTTAACGTCCCTTGTCTGAAGTCCCAAAACATCGTTAAAACACAGGAATAGAATATCTTTTAAAAGTCCGAGCTGATCCCCATTGCTGCTGTCCAGAAGCTAAAATATGTGCATCTTACTCTCTCAGGTGTGCAGATGGGGTTAGCTCAAACAGTGCGAATCCTGGGTGTCTGCTTAGACAGAGCACTTACTATGAAAAAATCACATTAACATGCATTGCAAAGCGATTTTTTTCTAGAGCTGTTCAGAATTAGTCATATCAGATATTTTTAACGTTCGATGCATCAAAGAGGCTGATGTCTGCATTCGTGCTATCAAGTATGGACGACTGCAATGCTCTGATCGTGGGTCTTCCGGATAGAGTTTTAAAAAAGCACAGAACAATGCAGCTTGCATTAGAGAGAGCTGAATTTACTGCCGGTCCGCGCTCGCATAGAGTACAAAATTGCAGCACTGTGCTCCCGCTGATTGCATGACCTGGCACCGTTCTATCTCAAAGCGCTCATGGCGCCCTATGTACCCACTAGATCATGACGATCATCCGATAGTGGCAAACTCTGGATACCTCGACTCCGCCTCGAGACCTACTCAAGGCGCACTTTCGCTTTTGCTGGTCAAATAACCTGGATTGGCCTTCTTGTCGCTCTCAGAAACAGCCAGGCACTGCGTTGAAAACTAAGTTGAAAACACATCTTTTTGGCACTCACCTGCTGGCGTGATAAAGTCTACCTACTTGTTTCCAAGGTTACAAAGTGTTGGACTGCAATAAAGCTTTAAGATAGATTAATAAGACACGAACAAATTGCGTCAATAGAACAATATAAGTTACGCTTTAATAATAATTATACATTATACATAATTAAACGTTTCGGCACATGCCTTCATCACTACAAAGAAACAAACAAGACACATTTAAATAAGTATAAATTAAATTTACATAATATCAATATACATGTCCTACCTAAAACAGAAAAAAAATATAGGAGAGGGCGCTAAAACCACACAAAAACAAAGTAAAGAGGAGTCGAAAGGAAGTGATTTTAACATAATTATAAAAACCAAAAAGAGCTTGCTCAAATTCATCGATGCATATTGGCTTGTATTGTCCTTTGGCGTGTATGTTGATTTTGTATGTTTGCATTTGGTATTTTATTGTTTTCGGTACGAAGTTTATTATTATTATTATTATTATCTTTTTTAACAAATGTTGTAACATTGTTATAATCCTTTTGTTTAATAGGTGTTTTCACTCTCCTGTGGGGCCCGTAAACTGAACTTGAGTCCAATCAACTAAAGTTGTTCTCGTGTGATTTATTCATAGAAGTTCATGTAAATCAAAGATTATGGCACCTACTAAATAGTTAAAACCGCGAACGTCATTGCCTACTCAATGCTAATTTTAACCAAGGGAATTGCATTCCAAGCAGCAGAGAACAACGTCAAACATTTCACTGACATTTGTAGTGCAGTCTGTAGCCGTCACGGACGACATCCAACATTTCACGGACATTAGTAGTGCATTCTGTAACCGTCACGGATGACATCCGACATTACACGGATATTTGTAGTGCATTCTGTAGCCGTCACGGACGACATCCAACATTTCACGGACATTTGTAGTGCATTCTGTAACCGTCACGGATGACATCCAACATTACACGGATATTTGTAGTACATTCTGTAGCCGTCATGGACGACATGCAATATTTCACGGATATTTGTAGTGCATTCTGTAACCGTCACGGACGACATACAACATTTCATTTACATTTTTAAAGCATTCTGTAGCCGTCACGGATGACGTCAAACATTTCATGGACATATGTAGCACAATCAAATTTAAAATTAAAAAAAAGTCATGAAAGAGAGCGTGTTTAAGTTGTGTGCATACCATAGAACAACATGTTTAACATGTATGCATACCATAGAACAACATATTTAACATGTGTGCATACCATAGAACAACATGTTTAACATGTGTGCATACCATAGAACAACATGTTTAACATGTGTGCATACCATAGAACAACATGTTTAACATGTGTGCATACCATAGAACAACATGTTTAACATGTGTGCATACCATAGAACAACATGTTTAACATGTATGCATACCATAGAACAACATGTTTAACATGTGTGCATACAATAGAACAACATGTTTAACATGTATGCATACCATAGAACAACATATTTAACATGTGTGCATACCATAGAAAAACATGTTTAACACGTGTGCATACCATAGAACAAAATGTTTAACATGTGTGCATACCATAGAACAACATATTTAACACGTGTGCATACCATAGAACAACATGTTTAACACGTGTGCATACCATAGAACAACATGTTTAACATGTGTGCATACCATAGAACAACACGTTTAACATGTGTGCATACCATAGAACAACATGTTTAACATGTGTGCATACCATAGAACAACATGTTTAACACGTGTGCATACCATAGAACAACATTTTTAACATGTGTGCATACCATAGAACAATATGTTTAACATGTGTGCATACCATAGAACAACATATTTAACACGTGTGCATACCATAGAACAACATGTTTAACACGTGTGCATACCATAGAACAACATGTTTAACATGTATGCATACCATAGAACAACATGTTTAACATTGTGCATACCATAAAACAACATGTTTAACATGTATGCATACCATAGAACAAAACGTTTAACATGTGTGCATACCATAGAACAACATGTTTAACATGTGTGCATACCATACAACGTGTTTATGATGTATGCATACCATAGAAACAACTTGGCGATTTACCGAAGTTTGCGAATAAAGTATTCAATACCGGTATGTTTATTTTGCACTTGGCGTGCATCTTGCATAAAGACCGCCCTGTTTCAAATGTTTTTTGAAGATGACAGTAAAAAAAAAAGAATCAAAATGGCATACAATCATAATTTATTATTTTTAAATTTAATTACGTTGGTAGCAAATAATTTATTTTTAGAATTCCAAGAAATATGGTTATTCTGAAGCGTTTATATGGCATCTGTTGCGTGTCAGATTTTTAATGAAACTATCGGAAAGAATTCTTCCCCTATGACCTGTATAACAAGGGCGGCATCATCGGCACACAATCACATAGGTGGCATGTTGACTGATATGTACGAAATTCTGTTATTCCTTCTAAAAATACATAATGATAATCACAAATGCACACTATTATTTAAGGGTTGCTATGAAGTTAAATTAATTTTTATTTTGTGAATCATTTTCTTTGAGTATTTCCTTCTGTAGCTGTCTTTTTTAGTTTGAATTCGTCAATGCATGACCATACTTGAAAGGTTGAAATAAATGCCACATAAAGAAATGGTAAGAAAATGATACACAAAAGAAATGGGGAAGCATATTGTACATGATGATGCTCCACCTGAACGACCAGAATGTTATGAATAAGGCCATGATGGGCCAGGCCTTGTGTTGAGCACGGGCGGTGTGTGGTTCAAAGCCAGACTATGTGTACTAATTATTGGTATGGGTGTTTTTAAAAGCTAAAATGTCTAACTGTCCATGATTACTACACATTTTACAAATACAAAAAATAATAATAATAATTTTTTGAAAAAAAAAAATTATAATATAATTTTTTTTAAAGATTAAAATTGTTTTGTTTTTCGATGTGTAAAAAAAATAAATATTTTTTTTAAAAGATTAATTTTTTTTTTCGATGTGTAAGTGAGGCTTAATGGATTTAAAAAAAAAAAATAATGATAAAAACCATAGAAACTTTTAATAATCACCACCCTAATGTTGCTTGTGGCATAATCCTTGAAGTTACATGGGATTTCTAAATTTAAACTTTACTTCTTAAGACTCACCGAGTCCCAAGAGCATACAAGACAGCCTACGGGAATCAATCTCCGGGTTTAATTTCAGAGTTCACCTTCTCTTAGATGAGTTGCCCTCCAAGGGTTAAAGAGTCGTATCTCCCAAGCTACTGTAGATCTTTTTCCATATCATCCATCCGGCCCCATGTCTGCCTTTGACCTACTTTGCTCTGAGATTTAGGTGGTGCACCCTCTTCACTCCTCTGTCTTTTTTGGAATTCTTCGTAGGTGTCCACCCGAGCATAGCCTGTCCTTTTTTAATTCTCCTTCTAGAAAAATTACTAAATTTCTTAAATAAGTCAGAATTAATTGAATGGCATATATAACGATATGAAAATGGTCGCTGTGTGAACATTATTTCGGAGACTGCATAGTTTCATGCAGCGCATTGCTTTACTTTTGAATTCTTGTTATTCGTACGTTGCATGTAATTGTATACGATTATTTCTAATTAGCTTTGAAACGCACATACAAAAGCACATGCAAAAACACATACAGACATATATACAAACAAACACATACACTTACACACAAATAATAAAACTAATGTAAAAGAAGGGAAAAAACATACAATTTTAAAGCTACAACTGTTTATTACCTCAACTAAGAAAATTAAATTGCTCAAAGGAATTGGCTGTTTTAGACCTTATAAATAAGTTATCTCTCACATGTGATAGAAATCGATACAGTTTCAAGAGGCAATATTAACATTAAAGATATACGAGGCGTCTTTTGTATTTGTTATTTTTATATATTACTAAGAGGACATTAATGAAAACAACAAATGTATATGTTATTATGTCATATCACGACATGAAATTGGTAGGAAAGAAACACAAGTGATATGATTGAAAGCTTTTATAAAACTAGTTACCCAAAGAAATATATTTGGAGATAGGAGAATATTCTCAGTGGCGCCTTTATTAATCTTTACATGACAACCTACAATGATTAATAAGCAAAGAAAATAAATGTAAAAGTTTTGTTTTTTAAACTTAATAAAAGTGAATGTATTGATCCAGTTACATTTCGTAACACTTCTTTGGCAAAAAACAACAACAAACGTTAAAGTAAATAAAAATCAGTGTAATAATGACAGGGTCGTTCGATATCTCATATTACGTCATGCCATCAATAAAGTGATGCCATCAATATAGACATGCCTTTACATAAGTCATGACATTAATAAATTGATGTCATCAATAAAGACATGCCTTTACATAAGTCATGACATCAATGAAGTCATTCCATAACAAAATGCATGCCACTATTAAAACATGTCATCAATTAATTCATGTCATCAATAAAGTCATGTACTCGATTGATTTAAAGGCAACAAATAATTCATGTCCTCTAGACAGTCATGACGTCAATTAAGTCATTTACTCGATCAATTCAAAGCATGAGATAATTCATGTCATCTAATAAGTCATGGTATCAATTAATTTTGTTCATCACTTTAGAGATCCTTTTGGCATGAGCGGTTCTAAAATTATTAAGTAGAAAAAGATTTATATAAAATATCACACCATTCTTGACATTAATTTTTGTATCGTCCAGTACCTAGTGCTTTATTTTGGTTAAAACCGGTTTTAATTTCTTTAGTATTTTTATTTAATTTGTTTTTTTATTTTGAAATATAAAATGGAGTATTATGATCAAACCAAATGAATACATTTAAATATGTATGTTATATCACAAGAAATATATACGGGCTTTAACATTTTAATGTACAAAGAAAAGAAAAAAGGAATGGGAAGAAAAACTCAAGAAAACAAATCAATCTCAACTTAGAAAATCTAATGGAAAAAATGTTTAATCACTTTAGAACAGTTTAATTGAAGGAAATGTAATACATATTATATATATATATATATATATATATATATATATATATATATATATATATATATNGGTTTTTTTTATTTAAAAAACAAAAAAAAAAAATTAGAAAACTGACGGTTGTTGAGATCTGTACACAATTTTTCAGACGTGAAACAAAATTTCTATGACACGAGTTAAAGGAATGCCATGAGATGTTATAACACTCATATTCTTGCTGATGTCACAAAACTTATTGCAGTTGTTAAATTCTTATTTAGATATAAAAAATAAAAAAAAATAACGGCTTAAATTGTTGTCAGAATAAAGCTTGCGAGCAAATTGTTGCTCAAGACTCAGAAAATAATGTAATTAAAATAATGAACCTTTTTTTTTGAAAGAAAAAAACATGAAATTTTACTATAAATTTTTTATTGCAAATGTCACTACTATATGGTGTTGTTTCAGATGTCACTACTACATGGTGTTGTTTCAGATGTCACTACTACATGGTGTTGCTTCAGATGTCACTGCTACATGGTGTTGTTTCAGATGTCACTACTACATGGTGTTGTTTCAGATGTCACTACTACATGGTATTGTTTCAGATGTCACTACTACATGGTGTTGTTTCAGATGTCACTACTAAATGGTGTTGTTTCAGATGTCACTGCTACATGGTGTTGCTTCAGATGTCACTGCTACATGGTGTTGTTTCAGATGTCACTACTACATGGTGTTGTTTCAGATGTCACTACTATATGGTGTTGTTTCAGATGTCACTACTACATGGTGTTGTTTCAGATGTCACTACTACATGGTGTTGTTTCAGATGTCACTACTACATGGTGTTGTTTCAGATGTCACTGCTACATGGTGTTGTTTCAGATGTCACTACTACATGGTGTTGTTTCAGATGTCACTGCTACATGGTGTTGTTTCAGATGTCACTACTACATGGTGTTGTTTCAGATGTCACTACTGCATGGTGTTGTTTCAGATGTCACTACTATTATGGTGTTGTTTCAGATGTCACTACTATATGGTGTTGTTTCAGATGTCACTACTATATGGTGTTGTTTCAGATGTCACTACTATATGGTGTTGTTTCAGATGTCACTACTATATGGTGTTGTTTCAGATGTCACTACTATATGGTGTTGTTTTAGATGTCACTACTATATGGTGTTGTTTCAGATGTCACTACTATATGGTGTTGTTTTAGATGTCACTACTATATGGTGTTGTTTCAGATGTAACTATTGCGTGGTGTTTTTCAGATGTCAACATTGCATGGTTTTGTTTCAGATGTAAATATGATATGGTTTTGTTTTAGATGTCACTATTCTATTGGGTTATTTCAGATGTCACAAGTATGTGTTGTAGCTTCAGATGTCACTATGATATGGTGTTGTTTCACATGTCAATGTTATTTTTGTGTTATTTCTGATGTCACTACTATGTGTTGTTGTTTCAGATGTGACTACTAAACGCTTGTTTCACTTTCCGAGTGAAATCTCAACTTTCTGGTGATAGATTTTATTTGAGTAAAGATTAGTATGGGTCCCATGCCCCTTTTTTCAAATGAAATTAACATACTGAATTTTTTTAAAGTAATTTTCTAAGAATAGGGATCAAATGGGGCAAATGAAAAGCTTTTCATAACAATTATTCTTGCAGTTTTGTTTCATTAAGTCTATGTGATCACATTTCTGTTCGAACAACATTCCTGTAGTGCAGATTGGTTTCAACAGTGTGGTTTCTTAATAATTTGGGGACACAGCTCACAAAGATTTGAAGTGAAATACTTAAACATCAGCAATGTGCTACATATTAACTATTATGGACATTATTTTGTTTTCCAAAAATAAAGCATGTAGTCTTGTTCCTTTATGAAATTTAAACAAAAACACACACAAAAAAAAAAAATATTAATTCTACCATGGCAAAGACTTATTTCATATATAGTATAAAAACGAAAAAAATTTAAAAAATAATAATCTATTTAATTTCAAATTACGAAGTAATTGAACGCGCACACATTGAACGCATCAATTAGTCTTTTGAAAACGTTATATTTTTTAGAGTGTTCTGCCAAGCTAAACGTAACTTCTGATCTACCATAAAAATGAAGACATTAAAAACAAATCGCTTAAATTCAAATAACCAGACGAAGGAACGCGCACAAATGTAAGAACGAAAGAACGTTGAACTCGATGGATTCAGCGCCATTTGTCTTTGAAGCCTGTATCGGAACATTCACAGTCGAAGTGGTAGATGAGGTCGCGTTGGTGGTCATTGTGGTAGTCGGATCTGGAGTTCTTTTCTGATCTTGAGTTGTTGCCGGAGCTTGAGTTGTTGTCGGAGCTTGAGTTGTTGTTGGAGCTTGAGTTGTCGTCGGATCTGGAGTTGTTGTCAGATCTAAAGTTGTTGTCACATATTGAGTTGTTTTTTAGATCTGTTTTTTTTTAAAATGATGAGTTTCATTCAATTGGAATCTTGCTAACCCGTAACCTACTTGTTGTTTTCTTACACTGAGAGTAGATTATCTCATTTAAACTCGCACACCCGAATTGTTTCTCACTATCAAACTAGTGTTCTTGTAGTCGAATTTTGAAGAGCCACGGTAAAATTTGACGAGGCCCACATTCTAGTTAAAAAAAAAAAAGATCTTTTATTTTGATCAGAAATACTTACGTCATTCGGATTGATCTATTTTTTTCTTTGCTTATCACTTGCATTTTAAGCTTTGCCAAGTTCAAGTTTTATCAACTTTAAATAGAATAGTTTTTCTTCCCATGTGTCGAATAAATGCTTGATTTTTTTTATTTTCACGTTTTTTTTTTTAAAAATAATTTTGAAATGATAACATATATATAACATATATATATAACATATATAGGGGTTAATTTGTTGCCTGAGTGGGTTCCATTTAATTTTTTTTTTTTTTTTTCAACTATAATTATAGATATATTATTTATTTTCGCAATTCTTTTATATTTAAAAATCGAGGTGTGTTTGTTTCATTTTTTTTTATATATAATATATATATATAACATATATATGGTTTAATTTGTTGCCTGAGTGGGTTCTATTTAATTTTTTTTTTTTTTTGCAACTATAATTATAGATATATTATTGATTTTCGCAATACTGTTATATTTAAAAATCGAGGTGTGTTTGTTTCATTTGTTTACATTGCAGTGACCACTTAACTATCCACCTAAAGTAAAATGATATTTAAATGAACTACCTTGCTCCATACAAATAAAAGTATACAGGTAGTCACACACATCATCATAAATCGGCCTGGAGCCTGCAAATAGAATACTCATGCTCACGCAGTCTTCGTTTGTGCCGTTGCTTGGTTGACCACTTGCCCACCAATCGGGCAACGGTGTGGCAACTTCACCGGTTTCTTCCCACACCCAGGTTCCCTCGTTAACCATATCGTTGGCACCGATCCACACGTATACAGGTGGGGCTTAAATACATTCATAGAATTCATAGAGTGAGTGAGTGCGGCTACTGATATATAGAGAGAGAAGTACTACTGATTTAGAGAGAGACAAGTACTACTGATATAGAGAGAGACAAGTACTACTGATATAGAGAGAGACAAGTATTACTGATATAGAGAGAGACAAGTACTACTGATATAGAGAGAGACAAGTACTACTGATATAGAGAGAGACAAGTATTACTGATATAGAGAGAGACAAGTATTACTGATTTAGAGAGAAACAAGTATTACTGATATAGAGAGAGACTAGTACTACTGATTTAGAGAGAGACAAGTACTACTGATATAGAGAGAGACAAGTACTACTGATATAGAGAGAAACAAGTACTACTGATTTAGAGAGAGACAAGTACTACTGATTTAGAGAGAGACAAGTACTACTGATATAGAGAGAGACAAGTATTACTGATATAGAGAGAAACAAGTATTACTGATATAGAGAGAGACAAGTATTACTGATATAGAGAGAGACAAGTACTACTGATATAGAGAGAGACAAGTATTACTGATATAGAGAGAGACAAGTATTACTGATATAGAGAGAGACAAGTATTACTGATATAGAGAGAAACAAGTACTACTGATTTAGAGAGAAACAAGTATTACTGATATAGAGAGAGACAAGTATTACTGATATAGAGAGAGACAAGTATTACTGATATAGAGAGAAACAAGTACTACTGATTTAGAGAGAAACAAGTATTACTGATATAGAGAGAAACAAGTACTACTGATATAGAGAGAGACAAGTATTACTGATATAGAGAGAGACAAGTACTACTGATATAGAGAGAGACAAGTATTACTGATATAGAGAGAGACAAGTATTACTGATATAGAGAGAAACAAGTACTACTGATTTAGAGAGAAACAAGTACTACTGATATAGAGAGAGACAAGTATTACTGATATAGAGAGAGACAAGTATTACTGATATAGAGAGAAACAAGTACTACTGATTTAGAGAGAAACAAGTACTACTGATATAGAGATGGAAAAGTATTACTGATATAGAGAGAGACAAGTATTACTGATATAGAGAGAGACAAGTACTACTGATTTAGAGAGAAACAAGTACTACTGATATAGAGAGAGACAAGTACTACTGATTTAGAGAGAGACAAGTACTACTGATATAGAGAGAGACAAGTATTACTGATATAGAGAGAGACAAGTATTACTGATATAGAGAGAAACAAGTACTACTGATTTAGAGAGAAACAAGTACTACTGATATAGAGAGAGACAAGTACTACTGATTTAGAGAGAGACAAGTACTACTGATATAGAAAGAGACAAGTATTACTGATATAGAGAGAAACAAGTATTACTGATATAGAGAGAGACAAGTACTACTGATTTAGAGAGAGACAAGTATTACTGATATAGAGAGAGACAAGTATTACTGATATAGAGAGA
>CAXITT010001130.1:110022-122746 GCA_964033795.1 Lymnaea stagnalis | reverse complement strand
TTTCCGGTTTTTGGCCCCCCCCCAGATTTCCCCCCCCCCCCCCCGCGCCAAATTTCTCTGGAATTCTGCGAGTTTTCGTTAGGATCCAACCCCTTTCTGTTTGTGGACCGGAGACCAGTTTCTCGTTTGTCACATGAGTTTGTAAACACGGAGATCGGCCGGAGACCAGGCCGAGGTCATGTCATGCTTTGGGGGGAGGGGGGGTGGGGTTTGGGGAAGCTCATAAACGCAACAAAATGGTTTCCTAACACGGGCGGATGAATTCGTTTTGTCCTGATGGCCTTCAGAGCGGACCTGCGTGGAATAGCTGCAGAGGTGAAGAAATGCCCTCGGAGACTGCAGGCATCCAGAAGGAGAAACAAATCAAACATAAACGAGCTCTGATTCAATTTCTTTAGCGTCTCCTGGGCATTTTTGGTTTTCTTTGGAACAGTGTGGTTTTATTATTTTGGTTCTCTTGAGACTAGCACAGTGGTAAATCCTTTACATTAAATTCGCTTTTGTTCGTGTGTTTCTGGCTGGCCAAAATCTTCGGACGGCTAATTGTCCCACTTCCCGTCAACTGATCGAGCTGAAACTTGGCACATAGACTCGTTGCCGATGACAACACATTCTGTCAAATTTTAAGCCCCATACATTAAATCCCCAAAAATCAAAGGAAATATGATGCCACTCATTTCACGAAATAAAATTCCCGATAACTGCGCTAAATGAGGTTCTTTTATATATATATAAAAAAAATATCGCAAGTGCGTTTGGTACGTAATCATTTCTTCTGTTTCTTTCTAAAATAATTGGTGAAATAAATCTGCGGTGTAATTTGAATATTAATATAAAATAATATAATTTAAAAATGCATATTTGTAGGAAAACATTCTTTTTAGGGGTTGTTTCATGATAATTTCAAGCCAATGTCACTTTGTGCACGGTGTTTGAAATAACGCTTTCAATCGGATGGTTGTGACAACCATCTTGAATTTAAAAAAAAAAAAATAGATTGTAGTGGCGTGTTGGGTCTAGCGTTTTAGGCGAGCATTATCCAAATGTAAGTAAATGTGTAATGAGTCTGAAATTTAAAAGAATCATCAACATGGGGTGCTCGGGATTCATGGGGTGCTCGGGGTATATCTTCAAAAATGAGAATCAGCAGCATGCAGGGATTGTAGACAAAAACTCGACTCGGGTGCTCGATGGTGAAGTCGCTACAAATGACTCGTGCTGTATACAAAAGTGTGCGCCTTTGAGACTATATATACGGTCAAACTTAATTGCCATGAAGCAGTAACCGTTGGCGTCCACGGTGTTTAAGGCAAAGAGGCTTGTCGAGTTAAGACTTTATAAAAACTAGGGTTAGACTTTATAAAAACTAGGGTAAGACTTTATAAAAACTAGGGTAAGACTTTATAAAAACTAGGGTTAGACTTTATAAAAACTAGGGTAAGACTTTATAAAAACTAGGGTTAGACTTTATAAAAACTAGGGTAAGACTTTATAAAAACTAGGGTAAGACTTTATAAAAACTAGGGTAAGACTTTATAAAAACTTATATATATATATATATGTATATATATATATATATATATATATATATATGCATATATATGAGCTTCCCAAAAATACATTATATAGTGTAACGATCCCCCCGAATGTGAATATGAGACAACGCTTTCTCATTTACCTGGCAGCTCATACAGANTATAAAAACTTATATATATATATATATATATATATATATATATATATATATATATATATATGCATATATATGAGCTTCCCAAAAGTACATTATATGGTGTAACGAGCCCCCCGAATGTGAATATGAGACAACGCTTTCTCATTTACCTGGCAGCTCATACAGACAGTAAATAAAACACGCGGTGAGGATTAAAAAAACAACAAAAATCAATTGTGAAAATAAGAATTAAAAAGTTGTTAACGACAAAGGTAGATCACAATCAGTGGCAAGCTTAGAATTAATCAGAACGGAATAAAGAACTCTTGTCATTGTTGAAGGGGAAGTCATTATCAACGGGGAGGTAATAGCGCTGGCGTATGCGTGTAGAGAAACACCGCCCAGTGCAATAACAAAACAAAATGAGGGAGGGTGAGTGGAGAGGGGGGTGGAGTCGTGCTGACATTTAAACCGAATGTTCCCGTTGCTTAAGTCACAAACGGAAAGCAGGGGAGAGACCGCGGGATCCACTCGACGTGGCGTCTCAGGTAACACGAGGCCAGGACAAGTTGGCGGTGACACATTCGGGTCATCAGAGGTCTCGGGACTGATCTCGCGTCGTCCTGTGGTATAATTGGTCTCGCCTTCCTTAAACGGAGACGTGAGACCGGCGCGCGGGGGGGGGGGGGGGGGGGGGTATGCAGTCGAAGTCGTCGTGGAGAAGGAGTCGAAACTTACTTATCAGCTCGATCCCGAAACGAAATGCCTTCGCTCTGATCCCCAACATACAATTGGCCTGACCCCAACATACAATTGGTCTGATCCCCCACATACAATTGGTCTGATCCCCCACATATCATTGCTATGATCCCCCACATACCATTGCTATGATCCCCCACATACAATTGGTCTGATCCCAACATACAATTGGTCTGATCCCCCACATACAATTGGTCTGATCCCCCACATGCAATTGGTCTGATCCCCACATACAAATGGTCTGATCCCCCACATACAATTGGTCTGATCCCCCACATACAATTGGTCTGATCCCAACATACAATTGGTCTGATCCCAACATACAATTGCTCTGATCCCAACATACAATTGCTCTGATCCCAACATACAATTGGTCTGATCCCCCACATACAATTGGTCTGATCCCAACATACAATTGGTCTGATCCCCACATACAATTGGTCTGATCCCCCACATACAATTGGTCTGATCCCCCACATACAATTGGTCTGATCCCCCACATACAATTGGTCTGATCCCCCACATACAATTGGTCTGACCCCCACATACAATTGGTCTGATCCCCCACATACAATTGGTCTGATCCCCCACATACAATTGGTCTGATCCCCCACATACAATTGGTCTGATCCCCCACATACAATTGGTCTGATCCCCCACATACAATTGGTCTGATCCCCAACATACAATTGGTCTGATCCCCCACATACAATTGGTCTGATCCCCCACATACAATTGCTCTGATCCCAACATGCAACTGGTCTGATGCCAAGGTTTGTTCTACTTCCACGACCCACACAGCTTTGTACGGGTTCTGGGTTTTTTATAGTAGGTTGGTATTTATTTGTGTATCGGGTCTTACACCTACTCTGTCTTACCCCCATCCCCTCTCTCTCATTCACTCTTTCCCTTTGTCAATCTCTCTCTTATTATCTTTCTTATTTCTCTTTATCTCTTTCTAAAAATATATCTCCCCTCACTCTTTCTCTCTGTCTCACAGTCTCCATCTCTGTCTCGCTCTCTCTCTCTCTATTTCCCTCTCTCTCACTCTTTCTCTATCTCTCTCTCTCTCTCTCTCTCTCTCTCTCTATCTATGTCGTTTCAGTCGTTTTTCTATCTTAGATTTTCTCTATTTTCTCTTCTTTTTAACTTTAAAATGCACCAGTCTCTCTCTCTCCTTCTCTTTCTCTCTCTCTCTCTCTCTCTCTTCCCCTCTCTCTTTCTCTCTGTCTCACAGTCTCCATCTCTGTCTCGCTCTCTCTCTCTCTATTTCCCTCTCTCTCACTCTCTCTCTATCTCTCTCTCTCTCTCTCTCTCTCTCTCTCTCTATCTATGTCGTTTCAGTCGTTTTTCTATCTTAGATTTTCTCTATTTTCTCTTCTTTTTAACTTTAAAATGCACCAGTCTCTCTCTCTCCATCTCTTTATCTCTCTCTCTCTCGCTCTCTCTCTCTCTCTATTTCTCTCTCTCTCTCACTCTTTCTCTCTCTCTCTCTCTCTCTCTCTCTCTCTCTCTCTCTCTCTTTCTTTTCTCTCGTTTTCTCTTTTTTTTTTTCTCTCTTTTCTCTTCTTTTTTTTTTTTAAATTTACCAGTCTCTCTCTCTCTATCTCTCTCTCTCTCTCTCTCTCTCTCTCTGTCTTTTCTGTCGTTTTTCTCTCTTCTATTTTTTCTCTTTTTTCTTCTTTTTATCTCTATATAGCACCCCTCTCTCTCTCTCTCTCTCTCTCTCTCTCTCTCTCTCTCTCTCTCTCTCTCTCTCTCTCTCTCTCTCTCTCTCTCTCTCTCTCTCTCTCTCTCTCTCTCTCTCTCTCTCTCTCTCTATCTATGTCGTTTCAGTCGTTTTCTATTTTAGATTTTCTCTATTTTCTCTTCTTTTTAACTTTAAAATGCACCAGTCTCTCTCTCCATCTCTTTATCTCTCTCTCTCTCTCTCTCTCGCTCTCTCTCTCCATCTCTACTTTCTCTTACTTCAGCCCTCCCCCTCCCCACTCCTTTCTGTCTCACTGTTTGCCTGTGTGTGCCATGTTGACACCCCAAACACACGGACCAGGTCACCGTCACAACCTGCCGGACCGTAGGAGCGAGCAACAATAGCGGCGCTTGAGACACAATTACCTGCAGGCTTCTCTTAGTCGTGACCACCAGTTTGTTCAGCGTGCAGTCTGTGCCGTCACAAGCCGGCCACATTTGAGTCACACTGACTCAGAGAGGTTCTTAAACACGGGGATGGCAGGGCCCCGGAGTTGGTTAGAGTGCCCGTACGAAGGGGGTAATGTTCTGGGTGTTCAGATGATGGTGGAGAAAGACGCTCAGTTCATAAGTGCCCTTGGCACGCTGGAGGTGTCTGATGGGGAACTGGACCTGGAGGTATCTGATAGGTCAATGCAGGTATCTGATAGGGCAGTGGAGATTTCTAAAAGGGCATGGGGGTGTCTGATAGGGCACTGGGGTTGTCTGATAGGGCACTGGGGGTTCTGATTGAGCACTAGGGGTGTCTGATATAGGTTGCATGTCATCGAATAACACCCTCATCCACAGTCCTACACAGCTACGTCCGCACCACAGTCCTACACAGCTACGTCCGCACCACAGTCCTACACAGCTACGTCCGCACCACAGTCCTACACAGCTACGTCCGCACCACAGTCCTACACAGCTACGTCCGCACCACAGTCCTATCCACACAAAAATATGTCCGGGATCCCGGGAGAGAAACCCCTAATCCGCACTAAAGTTCCAGCCCCACATGTCCCAAAGTCCTAAAGTCCCACAGTCCCACATCTCCCAAAATCCCACCCACACCACAGAGTCCTAGCCCCAACTTCGTGACTTTGTAAATTGAGTTGACTGGAGGAGATTATCCTAGGTACACATTAAATTATAGAACGTTTGGGATTCCAAGTACGACCTTACGACTTAAAAGTTAAATTGCTTATGATATTGTTTTATTAGCCCCCCCCCTCCCCTTTTCCTGGTCTGGTAAGGCTGGATGGTTCAGTGAGAATAAACTACTGGTCACTTGCAGCGGCTCACTCAGTTATACGTTGGTTGTTTAGTGGTCGGCCAGTGCACTGGTGGTATGGTGGTCAGCCGGTGCACTGGTGGTTAAGTGATCGGCCGGTGCACTGGTGGTTAAGTGGGCATTCACTGCCACAAGTGACTGAGTGGTCAGTTGGCGCTCTGATTGTTCAGTGATTGGAGTGAGTTTCGGGGAGGGGGGCAAAACTTGGCCGGCTTGTTGATTTGTTAATTACCGGAAATCGCCACAGTAGATTGTAATTCAAATAAAACCTGCAAATCAGGAGCGGAGGCCTGAATTTGCGCCCCCCCCCCCAAATGACGTCCCTGGTGTACAATAGTACAAGCATTGTGCACCCCTGTGCAAGTTAATAAAGGTTTATAAATAAGTAGAGTCACCGCTGTAGACCATGGACGTCAGGCAACGCAAACTACCGTACAGATCAATGGGTTTCTCCGAGTGGCGAGAGATTGATTTGTAGTGAACTTGATTAAACGAATGTCACCTGCTTAGAGTTTGATCTCTGACGATGGACCTGGGGTGTAATAAGGTCACCGGGGTTTGCACCTAATACTCAGTGAGATCGATCGATGAGGTCCCCCGTCCCCCTCTCCCGACGGTACGTAAGGTAGGTCCGATTGATGTGTGAGGATAGGCACCTGGCCACAGGGCGGTACAAGTCAGAGTTGACTTTCAGCCGCGAGTTGTCATTGACCAGAGAGATGGGTTCAATGCAAAGATGCGTCTACGCATGCGTGAAAGTACCGATTGACTTAAGGGGTGCGGTTTTATATAGAGACATGTCAATCGTTTCTCCGCGTCAAATCAAGGTGGAGGATATCCACGTGCGGTCCAAGGGTTCAAAGGTTGATGACCGAAAAAGTGTCGTACTGAAAGGGTGTGGATTGGAGAAAGCCTTGCTTTCAACGAAGAGATAACTTTGATGGAAGAGCATGATTTTTTGTGATGTATGTTATATAATAATAAAATGATAAATAATGATCATTGGTTAAAGTTTTAAATAAAAAAAAAAATTTTTTGACGATTGTTATAGTTATAGATTTTTGCACTGACATGGTTACGTATAGTGAGTTGGGGGAAGAAAGGTTACAGATTGGACTTGGTGAGTTTTTGTGGTCAAAGAGTGATTTAGGGTCACAGAGTGATTTGTGGTCACTGGGTGGGCTGGGGACACAAGGGTGAATGGGGGATTGGAGAGGGGATCACACACACACACACAAAAAAGGGGGGGGGGATATTAGGCTGAGAGTGCAGGCCGGGGTCTCAGAAAGATGCTATAAGAGGTCGGGGGTTGCAGTCTTCAAATGTTTGACGTGTCGGGAAGGTATAGCTTCTGTAAATATGGACTTGGTGAGTTTTTGTGGTCAAAGAGTGATTTAGGGTCACAGAGTGATTTGTGGTCACTGGGTGGGCTGGGGACACAATGGTGAATGGGGGATTGGAGAGGGGATCACACACACACACACAAAAAAGGGGGGGGGGGATATTAGGCTGAGAGTGCAGGCCGGGGTCTCAGAAAGATGCTATAAGAGGTCGGGGGTTGCAGTCTTCAAATGTTTGACGTGTCGGGAAGGTATAGCTTCTGTAAATACGCTTAGACACGAACGTCTAATGGGTCGAATGCTCCTTTCTTAGACAAACCAAATCAGTCAACTATTCTGAGTAATCCTCGTACGTGCCTTTGTGCTCTATGGCGATTGATAACAAAAAAATGTTTTCATGTTTCGTTTTTCAAATGGTTCAACAGGGTGTGCAGTTCAAGGTTGTAACATCCCTTAGATATATTGTGCTTGCGGTCTAACTGCTTCCGTTTCGGGATAGCGTGCAAAATATAATTCCTGATGACCACGCTAAGTGATTTTCTTTTGTAAATAACGGAACTGACTGCTTTTGGTGCGTAATATTTTCTTTTCTTTTCGGAAAATGAATCAATTAAAATATGGAGTAATAAATATGATCGGTTTAAAAGTGGGCTGGGACATCAGAATGTTCATAAGGTCATTGGCGTGAAATAAAAAGCTTCCGAACATTATTTCGTAGAAAACTGAACTAAAACAGTTTGATAACGCCAACACAAAAACCCATTTTTTTTTCCTCTCCAGGATAACTCTTTTTATTTGGAAAATAAACACCGGTGTGTGCGAGGTCAAGGACAATCAAAGTTAATCTGCCCGGCGTTGTAGGTAAAAATTAAAACAACCCGCCACCGGGTGTGGTTGATTCCCCCAAAACGAGGCTGAGAGGACGAGACCCCCTTGGAGGATTTGTTAATTTGATCTCGTTAAACTATTAGGTTACCGCAGATTTATAGTGTTCCGTCTCGTGTACATTCAATTTTTTTTTTAAAGCCGACTCTTGTGTTGTGTTCTTTGTTGGGCGCAACAAAATAAAAAAAAAAAATAAAAATAAAAAACAACAACCTCTGAGCGTGAGTGGAAGTCTAAAATTACATGACCATTGGGGAAATTTGGTTGAATTGCTTTTGTTTCTTTTAATATATTGTTTTTTTTTGTGTTTTTTTTAATATTTAAAAGTGATCTATGCTTCATTTTGGGCGGAATTTCTTCTTTGTGAGGTAGAGGCTAATTAAAAGATGGCTCTGGCTCGTGCGCTAACAATACGTCATCCGACGAGGCTGAACTGGAGGTGGGGAATCTTTTCATGTGTTGGAAGGCCTTATGTAATCAACTCAAGGCTGAATTTGTTTATGTATAATCAACTAAGGCCGAATTCGTTTATATGTAATCAGCTAAGGCCGAATTTGTTTATGTATAATCAACTAAGGCCGAATTCGTTTTTATGTAATCAGCTAAGGTCGAATTCAATTACTTAAACATAAAAATATATATACATTATTTTCTAAAATATTAAAATACTGAAAAGAAAATTATTATTTTTTATTTTGTTTTAAATTAGAGTAACCTTTTCAAATAATGTCTGTCTTGTGTCTGTCATTTGTTGCAAGGCGCTTGTGTCAATTTTGCGTTCGGTCGAAGGCCCCTGTTGAAGACATATATGGTTGTATGCAGGTTGCCCCATCCCCAGGGTCAAAAGGCCCCACTTGAAGACCTCGGTGGTAGCATGCAGGTTGCCCCATCCCTAGGGTCATAAGGCCCAACTTGAAGACCTCGGTGGTAGCATGCAGGTTGCCCCCCCCGGCCCCCGCCCCCGCCCCCCAACCCCCTAGCCCATTGTCGTTGTTCGTCCTTCGCACTCGAAGACGACTGCAGCTGTATATGTTGTTTTAAGTGGGTGAGAGTTGCTCAGTTCGTCATCTGCACGCTGCTGTTCTTATCTGTTTGATCTAACAGCAAGACTTTGTCAGGACGACAGGGGATAGACCAGGATGCAACAGTAGACCTGTTTAACCCTGGGTTAGTGTCAGCGAAGTTTTCAACTCTAAAAAAAACGTAATTTCAATCTCCAAAGAGTAGATTGGACAAGTAGAAGAAGAAAGAAGGAAAAAGTGGTTTGGGTTGGGGTGGGGTGAAGGGGGGGGGGGCCTTTTTGCAATAAAACTACAAATTGTGTTAGGAGATCGTCTCAACTGCTGATGTAAGTTAACACAAATAAATATACCGTATGTAGTCCTGCGATTTGTTTCTTAAGGATGAGAAAATATGTTGGGCAAGAAAATTGGTCAGGACGACAGGGGATAGACCAGGATGCAACAGTAGACCTGTTTAACCCTGGGTTAGTGTCAGCGAAGTTTTCAACTCTAAAAAAAACGTAATTTCAATCGCCAAAGAGTAGATTGGACAAGTAGAAGAAGAAAGAAGGAAAAAGTGGTTTGGGTTGGGGTGGGGTGAAGGGGGGGGGGGGCCTTTTTGCAATAAAACTACAAATTGTGTTAGGAGATCGTCTCAACTGCTGATGTAAGTTAACACAAATAAATATACCGTATGTAGTCCTGCGATTTGTCTCTTAAGGATGAGAAAATATGTTGGGCAAGCACATTGGCAGTTAAGTATTGACAACGCAGTTTTCTAAAAGGAAATATTTTGGTTGGTTTATTGAGATCGAGACCGCAAAGGCCAATCGTTGTTATTCTCATGCGATTTGCTTTGCGATTTACGCGTTCTACGTCGCAGGAGTTGTCGGAGTTTTCATTGCGTCAATGGCATAGCGCCCACAGGACTCCATTTCCCGGGTTAAACTTCAGAATTTCTGCATCTCTTAGAAGGGTCGCCATCCAAGGTCGTATGCAGGATGTCATCGAAGGTTAATGGGTCCCATCCATCCGGGGTGCTGGTTTGTGAGCGCTTGTCTAGGCGTTTTCTGGGGATTGAACGCCAGTGCACTGGCTCGGGATTGAATCAGTTTGAACCAGTCGGCCACCTTAGCCCATTATAGTGTAACTTCCACACGAACACAGTGTGGGGACAGTGTGGGGAAAAGAGAACATAACACGAGAGTGATGTGAGTGAGTAGCTACAAGTTAAACTGTTGTTGTTTGTGAACCATCTCTACAAACAACCTCTTCATCGTCTTCAAGTGCCACGGTACTTCAACCTCGTGCCCCCACAAACGCATTCTCCAGTGTCACGGTACTTCAACCTCGTGCTTCCGCCAACGCATTTTCCACTGTCACGTTACTTCAACCACGTGTCTCCACCAACGCATTCTATAATGCCACGGTACTTCAACCACGTGTCTCCACCAACGCATTCTATAATGCCACGGTATTTCAACCTCGTGTCCACACAAACGTATTCTCCAGTGTCACGGTATTTCAACCACGTGTCTCCACCAACGCATTTTCCACTGTCACGTTACTTCAATCACGAGTCTCCACCAACGCATTCTATAATGCCACGGTACTTCAACCACGCGCCTACACCAACGCATCTTCCAATGCCACGGTACTTCAACCACGTTTCCCCCACAAACGCATTCTCTAATGTCACGGTACTTCAACCATGTGCCTCCACAAACGCATTCTCTAATGCCACGGTACTTCAACCAAGTGCCTGCACAAACGCATTCTCCAATACCACGGTACTTCAACCACGTGTCTCCACCCACGCATTCTCCAATGCCACGGAACTTCAACCACGTGCCTCCACCAACGCATTTTCCACTGTCACGTTACTTCAATCACGAGTCTCCACCAACACATTCTCAATTGTTACTCTATTTATTGGTGCCGAGAGCCTTGTCATGATGAGTTTTGATCTAGTGACGCAGTGGTCTCCAACAACTTACACCAGAGAGATCAGGTTCCCGACCCTATGATAAAAGTAGTTACATGCCTGATCCAAAACTGCTTTTATAATTATTAGAAATTAGTGCACGATGTTAGCTCGAAACCGGAAATTAGGTCGGAAGAAATTTGTTCAAACGGAAATAAAATAGAATGGAAATAAAATAGAATGGAAATAAAATAGAATGGAAATAAAATAGAATGGAAATAAAATAGAATGGAAATAAAATAGAATGGAAATAAAATAGAATGGAAATAAAATAGAATGGAAATAAAATAGAATGGAAATAAAATAGAATGGAAATAAAATAGAATGGAAATAAAATAGAATGGAAATAAAATAGAATGGAAATAAAATAGAATGGAAATAAAATAGAATGGAAATAAAATAGAATGGAAATAAAATAGAATGGAAATAAAATAGAATGGAAATAAAATAGAATGGAAATAAAATAGAATGGAAATAAAATAGAATGGAAATAAAATAGAATGGAAATAAAATAGAATGGAAATAAAATAGAATGGAAATAAAATAGAATGGAAATAAAATAGAATGGAAATAAAATAGAATGGAAATAAAATAGAATGGAAATAAAATAGAATGGAAATAAAATAGAATGGAAATAAAATAGAATGGAAATAAAATAGAATGGAAATAAAATAGAATGGAAATAAAATAGAATGGAAATAAAATAGAATGGAAATAAAATAGAATGGAAATAAAATAGAATGGAAATAAAATAGAATGGAAATAAAATAGAATGGAAATAAAATAGAATGGAAATAAAATAGAATGGAAATAAAATAGAATGGAAATAAAATAGAATGGAAATAAAATAGAATGGAAATAAAATAGAATGGAAATAAAATAGAATGGAAATAAAATAGAATGGAAATAAAATAGAATGGAAATAAAATAGAATGGAAATAAAATAGAATGGAAATAAAATAGAATGGAAATAAAATAGAATGGAAATAAAATAGAATGGAAATAAAATAGAATGGAAATAAAATAGAATGGAAATAAAATAGAATGGAAATAAAATAGAATGGAAATAAAATAGAATGGAAATAAAATAGAATGGAAATAAAATAGAATGGAAATAAAATAGAATGGAAATAAAATAGAATGGAAATAAAATAGAATGGAAATAAAATAGAATGGAAATAAAATAGAATGGAAATAAAATAGAATGGAAATAAAATAGAATGGAAATAAAATAGAATGGAAATAAAATAGAATGGAAATAAAATAGAATGGAAATAAAATAGAATGGAAATAAAATAGAATGGAAATAAAATAGAATGGAAATAAAATAGAATGGAAATAAAATAGAATGGAAATAAAATAGAATGGAAATAAAATAGAATGGAAATAAAATAGAATGGAAATAAAATAGAATGGAAATAAAATAGNCCCCCCCCCCCCCAAATCCCTTCATAAACATGTCAGTGCAACAATCTATAACTATAGAGCAATTTTCCTTGGTACAAATCTCCATGAACCATTCTAGCGGGCAGTATTGTTGCTGGTGTGAATTATTTCTATGGTATTTGGGTGGGTTTCCATGCGTCCCTCTTAACTAAATGATGTGTTTTTGTTCAAATTTAATTTTAACACTTTTTATGAGTATCTACATTGTTCTATTTCCACCAAGATGTTTGACGCTTTAATTCTATGTGCTCGATTATATTGAGGCTTCGCTTCTATGTACTCGATTATACTCGGTAACGCTCTCTATGTCCTCGATGATACTGAGGGATCAATTATATGTACTCGATTACACTGAGACAATTTCCAGAGGCCCACCAACCCTCCCCCCTCCCCCCACACACAATTTTTAATGTGGTTTCGGATACCACTAAATACAACATGACCCCAACAGGTCAACTCGGAGCACGGTCAGAGCTGCACGTGGTGACAAATCCGTTCAAATCAACGTGTTGACGAGGACAAATGTCAACATGTCAGCAGACGATTACCGGC
The DNA here is from genome assembly GCA_964033795.1 of Lymnaea stagnalis. Lineage (NCBI taxonomy): Eukaryota > Metazoa > Mollusca > Gastropoda > Lymnaeidae > Lymnaea > Lymnaea stagnalis. The sequence continues at coordinate 110,085 of CAXITT010001130.1, read as the reverse complement.
GGCCATGTTCTTGTTGTTTTGATGACTGTTGATAATTTACTTTCAGTCCGACGTAAACCCCAC
>CAXITT010001130.1:44323-95651 GCA_964033795.1 Lymnaea stagnalis | reverse complement strand
GTTTAGTTTTTTCTTTAAGATCGTTTAGTTTGTTATTAAAGATCGCTTAGATAGTTCTTAAAGATCGCTTAGTTTGTTTTAAAGATCGTTTAGTTTGTTCATAAATGTCGTTTAGTTTGTTGTTAAATATCATTTAGTTTGTTCTCAAAGATCGCTTAATTTGTTTTTAAATGTCGCTTAGTTTTTTGTTAAATATCGCTTTCGCTTAGTATTAAATGACTGAAAACCTGAGTAACTTTCGGCCGGATGGCCGAAAGTCAAAGTCAATTTCGGCCGAAACCGAAGAAAAACCGAAAGTTAACTTTTCTCTTTCGGCCGAAACCGAAATTAAGCCGAAAGTTAACTTTCCAGTTTCGGCCGAAACCGAAACTTGGCCGAAAGTGATAAAATGGCCACTTTCGGCGCCGAAACCGAAGCCGAAGCCGAAATTCGGTCGGCCTCTAATTCAAATACATCAATATGCTCCAATTTATATCAATGCTAGTTGATGCAGTAGAAACTACTCTGAGTTACTATCAATACATATGAAATACACTGAGAAATGACAGTGCATTAGGGCACATTACACTTTTCCAGCTCCATTCATTTCATTCGTAGCAAATGTATTTACAACTCAATAATTTACAACAAAATGTGTTTACAACTCACTTATTTATCATTATTATTATTATTAGTGGTTTTATATAGCGCGGTACCCCAGCTTAGGGCTGGGCTCACTGTACATACAATTTAACAAACGTATTCACGACTACCTTTTACTTCAGGACATCGGTTCTTCTGATTAAAAATTGTAATGACAAAAAAAAACATTCCTCTTACACTAAAATTCGTCATTTCTAATCATGCTCAATGTTTGCTCTGCATCAATCCAATGCATTTAGGATTAAGACACTTGAATGACAACAGATGCACGACACACCGATGTTGAAAATGAACTCGGTATCTACAAGACAACACACCTCCCTTTAACAAACCGTGGGAACTTTCAAGCTCTTCAACCACTTTTTTTCAAATTACAAAAATTATCCTAAATTAATGCAAAGGTTACATCTCCTATAAAAAATATACACAGACAAAGGACATCCATCTTACCCTATCAACTTTAGTAATTTGATAAATATAAATGTAATTGTAATCGTAAGGAGTGTTGGAGTCTATATTTATTCACGGGTTGAAGAAAAGAAAATCCAAAAGGACTGCACTAAATAATTAATTGTCTTCAATACCATATCCAGGCCTGCACAATTCAAAATGTAAGGCAGGCCATAATACTTTATGAAAAACTTGTGCCGGACGAAAGAAAATAGGACAGGGGGGAAAGCTATTAAGAAAATATTAATAAAAAAGAATAGTTCGTTACTGTACTTCATGAGCCGGAAAGCAGGGGCTGGCAGACTGTATGTTGAGCAGGCTTGCCATAGTCCATCTATTTTATCTCATTGTAATTTTCCTTATTTCTTGACATCTGCAAAAGCTGCATTGCCAGATTGTTTTTAAAAAAGGGTTAGGGTGTAAATGACAAAACCCATGAAAGAAATACGTTTTTAAATAATACTTGTTGAAACCCTATCCTCACTCAGTCCCCCATCTACAGGCCTACAGCATAAATTATCTTTTGATGGAAAGATCACAGCTTTGTTGAATGTATCACATTGGCCAACATACACACACCGTTAGAGCAATCAAAAAGCCCCTGTTTAGGCTAATGTATATTAAAACTTATATGGTTAGTAAATAAATGGCCCTTATTTCAAATATACAAGGTTCACAGTGTTGTCAGAGCGTCCCCAATAGAATTCCAAATCTTATAGTCGATTGAAGAATATTCTCTACCTGAAATGAAGTAAAAATTGTAAAAGAATAATTCACATGAATAATAGACTGTACAATGGAATTTTTAAAAACAAATGAATTTAAGCATGAATAATGGTAACAACCTACTTGGTGACATGAAACTTTAAGTTCTAGGTAGCTTCATCAAGCTAAAAGTTAACTCATGAGATCCCAAGTGCAGTGGTTCCCAACCTTTTTGACTCGGGAAGCCCTGTTTAGAAATAATTTCTAGTGGGGGATCCCCTTCAAACCTAACCTAATGTCTTACAAGTTGATGGTGTTTAGGGGGGTTCCTGAAGCTGCCACGGAGCCCCTGAGTAGTGCATGCGCCCGATCTGTGGAGCGCAGGTTGGGATACCCTGCCTCAGGGAATTGTAATCAAATGGAATTCTCTAGTCCAAGAATCAATCAATTCACTTCATCAAAGCCAGAATTAAATTCAAAACTCAAATGCTGGATATTTTAGCTACCCTCTGCAGATCTCATTCCCTCCCCCAAATAACTTCCTCCACTAAATCCCCACATGGAGAATCAAAAGGAATTGGCACAAGAGTGGAACTCCAAGAACCTCTATTCAACTACCAAAACCACACCCTCTACTTAACACAGTTTAAATGTCAAAGATATTTACTGATGGTCATTTTGAACTTTGCGGTGGGTGAAACTTGAACGGATTTGGCATCCACACCGCAGCCAGAATGTGTGAAGTCCTGGATTTTAAACACCAGCTGTGAATGAAGGCGAAACGAGACAGTTTTAGGACCAATTGGTTTAGAAATGTAATTTTTCTTACAGTGATGTTTGCTTCAGCTGGGACAACGCACTGGCAAACGCTTAAATTGATCCAAAATAAAGGCCAGAACTGGTAATCTGTTTAAACTGGAGAAAGATTGTCGAGGGAGAACATTTGAAAGGTGTTGAATGATTTTATAGCAGGTAGGCATTGCTTTAAAAATGACATCACAAGGTTGATGTTCCTTGCCAACAAATTATTCTACTCAAGCATAGAAAGAATAGAAAAGAGTAATAAAATTATAAATATCTATTGTGGGATTATGTCTCGCTATTTAGATCATTAAATCTGTTCTATATAATCCAAGATCTCCATGAGAAATAAGGGATGTGACAAAAGACATGAGGATGGATCAGCCATGTTCGACAAAGCGGGAGAGAAAGATAGATCAAAGAGTCAGAATGTATATCAAGTGTGCCTTTCACAGGGATTCTATGGTCTCATTAAAGGAGTGTGATTATCACCAATTGTCTGTCTTATTGTGATTTGGGATGACTCAGTGTTTCAATAAGGTGCTGTGTGTGTAAAACTTGGAGTTATTATGATTTATTGTGAGTGAAGTCAGTATGGTGAGGACACAGAAAGATGACATGTAATACCAGTTGAATATCTATAATATAACCAATTAATAAAGTGCTGGTGTATGTTAAAATTGTTTTATTTTAAAACCAATGAAAGTCTGCAGGGATTTTTATAAGGGCAGGGACTCCAAAAGAAGTGACATGAGTACTTAATTCCTTTGAACATCATTTGATATAAAAAATTGTCATTATTTCAATAATAATAAAGATATTTTATTGAATTTATGTTTTGGTATGGATATTTTAAAGACTCTTGGATTGGATTTCATGTTTGGAAGCATAATTTAAAAAAAAAACAAAAAAAAAAAAAATGTGTTCAATTTCTTTAAACTTTCTTGGGGACCTTGCAGGAGTTCACTCACAATATGGAGGGGGGGGAGAGGGGGGGGAGGGAGGGGTGTTGAACCAAAAAAATGAGAGATCGTGTTTACACACACAGCAAACTGAAACCTTTTATTTGCTTTCATTTTTTTAAGTGTTAGTTGGCCAAGACATCAAACAGGATTAGCCACTACAGATGATAATGGAGACTTGAATGGTTGATGGAGAATCCAGATTGGAAATGAGACAGAGAAGAGAATGGCCTCATGCTACAGACCTAGGGATATGAGTTGTTCCCCTTAAATGGTTAATGCGGAATCCAGATTGGAAATGAGACAGAGAAGTGAAGTGCCCCATACCACAAACCTGAGCATATGAGTTGTTCCCCCTACAAAAGGCATCTTCAACAGTAGGGGCAGGAAGACCCTGTTCAGTGCCACTAAAAGTGACTGTAGCTGCCAGGAGAGCTTGTTGGTCTTTACTTGTAAATTTCTGACCTGCATAAATAATCATGGTTAGAAGGTTGGCAGTTTTTCTTTACATGGAAATTTTAAATTTTATGTTCATAAAATTAATCTAAGAATTAAATTGAAAAAAAAATTTAAGATTAGGTTTTTGGTAATCCATTTTGGCCTAATCAAAGGGGCATAACTATATTATAAAACTTATTTTAAAATCATAATTGGGATTTATATAAATTATAGAAATAAAGTAATCGCAATAAACCTTTAACTTATAACACTTAAAATAAGCATGAAAAATACAAGTGCTTCTCAATTATTGAAGCTTGTGGCAGCAAACTGATTGGAGTGTTGAAGGTGTTTAAATTGCCGGTACTGTAAATTTGTTCACATGTAAATTAACTTGCGTATAGATAAAATCTTTACTGTGCTTTCAATTCTTTCATCCACATAACATTTTTATACCCTACTGTTTCTTTCTTTTTTTTAAAAATTATAACTTCAGTAATTCACTAACACAGGACTTAGTTGTCGTAAGGATCTTTCTGCTAAAGATTAGTGGCTACCTTTTTTTGGTTTTTTTTTTTTTTTTTTTTTTTTTTTTTTTTTTTAACTTTCCAATGATTAGAAATTAAATGTTAAATTAATTAATAATTTTATGTATATTCTGGCGTGAACCAGATATTCTGAATGGAACCGTCTTTAATTAGTTAGGCCTGTAGCTCTAGATCTGTGGTTAAAGTTTGGTTTTAAGAGAATCAAAATATTATCGTTGGGCTTTTTAAAATTCTAACACATATTCACTTTTTACTAGATAATTGTTATCGATAGCTAAGCATAAATCACTTTAAAATTGTAACTTTAAAAAATTCAGAATCAAAATGCCTGTACAGTTTTAAGTCTAACTGTTTACTTTTCCTCGGGATATGCTTCAATTTTTAAGGATGTGTTATTTCATGACCAATAGTGCTAAATTGTAATAAACATTTTTTTAAAAAGAAAGGATCATCAACCAAGGAATCGATCTGCATTCTCCAATGAAGGGATCACTCAATTTCAATAGATTCTAAATAAATGACAGCAAAAATCTCATATCTTAGCTTGCTATTAAACTAACTCAGCAATGAAGGATCAGAGAGACATTCACATTTCTCTACAAGAAAAAAAATGACTTTCTTCAAGACAAGCATTTACTTTAAATAGTCATCTGTATTGGTAGTAAGGTTGCTGTGCACCCTAAATGAGGCAATAAATGTAATTGTGCAACATATTAGGCAGGAAGGGGTCAATGCAGTTGCCCTTTTTCTATTTTTACCACGTATAGTCAATTTTATTGTAATAAAGAAATGGAAAAGATTTCTTGCCGATATTCCACACAATTTCTTTTTTATTACTGGACAGCATCACAGAGCCTTGAGTTGGTGTTCCCTCAAAAGACAATATAGGGGCCCTAAAACAAATAAAATGTTAATTACTGGATGAACTAGGGTAAAATTAAAATGATCACTCCCTAAAAAGTATAACAAATAAAAGCCCGACTTATATCTACTTCAGAGAATAAAGAGATAACATTAGTTTTTCTTAAGTTTGTTAACAATTTGTATAAAAAAAACTATGAAGAATTAATAACTGATTGTGACCAACAGCATCTACCTCTTTAATCTCAAAATATATAATGAGAAACACATTTCCTTTTTCCCCACTACAAAATAACACTTCTCTTAATATTAAATTTTTAGTGTTTATTTCTCTGGATAAGAGTAATGAGATCAATTACCTGGTATAAAATGGAATGTGCAATTCACAGTATTCAAAATTGTTCTTTATCTGGTCATTCAACTTTAACTGTACAGTGATGGATGCTCGTGTGTCTTCAGGCTGAAAATAGTTAGCATGGCTTCATTTTGACATACTCAAGGCTCACCAAGTAATAGTCAGGGTGGTCTCATATCCCCCAAGGACAAGTAGTTCCTTATTGTTCCGTGTATATGATTCACTTGTTCCCAACAATTTAAGTCTTTAAACCGAAGTGTGCAGCCAACAGGCAATGTTTCAAAAAAAAATATTTTTAAATGCTGGTATATATGAACAATGGTAACTCAGTGTGTGGCTTTTATTCAGTAGCGGCCTATATTCAGACCAAAAGAGGGTACGATCCAAGCTTTCAAAACTGCACTCAACACATCTCTTCAAACTCTACTAATCCAGCTCATTCTCACACCGTCTGACCGATAAACAATGCTTGATGCTGCTGGGTGCCGTCCATGGATAGACACGGGTCTATAGTACTTGGGTGGGTGAGGTCAATATTTTTACACTGCTGTTTTTAAATGAATAATTTTATGTAACTATTATTAATGTCATGTTTCTTTTTTTTTTTTTTTTGCTATTTTTTATTTGAAGCTTGGTGAGCTTTGCCNATGGCGTCAGCGAGCCGTCGAGCTTTGTACCAAGCTCATTATGCCCTCCCCCACCCACCCACCCCCCCCCCCCAAACCAAATTTTGCTAAAACTAAAGGAATTACTTATAATAAATACAATTCCTAAAGAAGTCAACTCAACTATGTCATGAAGACTCAAGCAAAATACCATTTAAAGTCAAAAGTTTTCACCTTCATTTGATAGACACCAAAGACTGGCAGCTCCAAAAGTTTCTTAACTGTGTAATGGCAAATGGTGAAGTTCTCTGCAGGAGGAGAAAAGCGAATCCTCCTTGGTGCCAATCTGGTATCATGATTTGATTCTGCTTTAAAATTGTGACATTTGAGGGGGAAAAATATTAAATGAGACATTTATCTGCCCAAAATGAAATTTAAAAAATTGAGAATAACAAAATAGCCTCACAAAAAATTATACATTGAAGCACTTGATATATTTTGAGCTTTGCCTGGAGTTTAACTGTTCATTAGGGCAAACGTTTTCTGATTTGAGTGGACAAAAACCATGAGTCAACAATCTTAAAACAGTGTAAAATAATTACAGGCTTAAAGCTGACTTTTTTGTAAATTATCATTTAGGATTCCTCAAGAGTGCAATGCCAATTATTTTACTGACCAGTTTACATTTATTACTGCAACAGTCTCACTTACTGTACGCCATATGATTTATTTTTTTTAATTCTGTTCCTGAATTGTCACAGATCCTCTCAATTGTGTGGTCAACTATTTCTCAGCCGGATCCTCTTAAATGAGGTCAAAGGTCAATAAAAATAACTCACCCAGGTCCTGCCAATCTGCCCTCTGCACACAGGGATGCAGCAAGAGCAGATCTAGGGGAATGTCCAGCCCATCTCCCAGGTGAGACAGATTGACTGTGATGTCGGTCACCGCACCTTCGAATTCTGCACGACAATTCACTGAACCAAATACTTGAGAGCTGTCATGCCAGGTTTCTTGGGCGCACTGTGGGTAAAAATAAATTAAAACATCACACATTAACTGCTGTCTTAATTCTTTAAGTCTTAAAAGTATCTCAAATTTGCTTAAAAAGAATACAATAATGTAACATTAAAATTATAAATAAACATTCTTATCTTACTAAATAGTTTTGAACACTCTAATTATTTTGTGAATTCATCGGCTTATATTAACAACCAGACAAAGATTGTAATAATTTAATTCTAACCTGTCCTAAGAGGAGGATTAATTGAAAAAAAAAGTAATCTATTTTTGTAATCCCTAGTGTCGAATTTATCATATTTTATTTTCCAAGTATAGAAACTGACTTTTAGGCAAAGTCAATCCTATTTTTAACGAAATGATATCAATAACAAATGTATCTAGACAGGATAACATGCTGCATAAATTGGTATTCACCATGTTGCTTAAAGTTAGATAATCCATTTTTCCCCCCCAGTGCTTTCATGCTTCTAAATTAAATAATTTGTGGTGGCTGATATCTTATCTGTAACACACATGACAGCAGTTGCACCTACATAACAAAGACAAGTGGCCGTTACATCTGTACCATGACATTAGTTTTAGAACAGCAAATGATACCTGTGATGCATTAATATATTCTGTCACACTGAGCTGCAAGGATGGTTTCCCCTTGAAACTAGATGACTTCCATGCAGGTATCTGGAAGCATAAATTTGTTGAAAGATGAAGGTGGAGCTAAAATGAGCTTTAATGTGTTTCTATATGCAAGACCATGAGAATAACAAGAGTGGTCATAAATAACTCATCTTTCCATGAAGAATTTCTACAAATAATGTATCCTGTATATATATATATTTCTTGATGCCCGTCACAAGGTTTGCACCAGTAAAATAATTCCTCGATAAACATCTAATGTGGAGCCATTTTTTTTTTTTTTTTTTCCTTTCAAAGACAATTAAAATATTAGCTCAGTTTTATATTGAGTGGAGAGTTGAAAGGTCATTTTTATCTTACTTTCTGTGTCTTGGAGATGGCACATGGCTTATCAGCAAGTCTGGAGATTATGTTCTCAGCTGAGCCATCTCTTAGAATACCAAATGGTGCTGCTTCATTTATAAAGGCTGGCAATTCTACAAGCCTTGCAGGTAACTGAAATTATTTATGTTATATATTAATATTATTGCTTTAAAGAAAAAAAAAAGAAAAAAAAATATTTTTTTTACTACATGATACACCAGATAAACTCAACAAAAAATCCTAACATAAAGTTTTATACAAAGACATAAAGACGTAAGAAATCCTTAAACTCAAATATAGACACCTTTACTATAAGAAAACAAGAATTTTTATTTAATTGGAAAATTATTTTTTTCTCTTCTGATCATTTAAAAATTGTGGAGAAATCTTAAGATTAAGAATACTACATGTGTGAAGGCTTACGATGGTTGGATGCACAAGGCCCAGTTAGGGAGATAAAAAAATCATACAACTGTGTCAGCAATATAGAGCCATTGAGTTAGGAGACACTTTTTGTTTAGTCATACTCGTAAACATGAAGTGGTAGCTGTAGGATCATAAGTTTCATTTATAATTTCTCCAACACAACTCTGCAAACTCTAATATGGATCCACTCCACCCCAAAATTCGCCCCACCACCACTTTCCTGCCAACATATTTAAAACCAACATCATCAAACCAACAAGCAGCTTTGGTGTTCTGAATGGCAACTTAACTTTACATTTACATTCTCACCTCTTGACTGGGTACTTTTAAAAACTCAGCAACAGCTCCGAGCAGGGCAAATCCAAGGGAAACAGAGGGACTGGAATTGTATAAAGTGAAAAAAGGACAAGTTGTTTAAATAGAAACAGATAAGTATTATAAATGTAAATTCTTTTAAGCAAATCTCTAACTCTAGGATAATGGTTCCCAAGTGGAGGATCATGCCCCCCCCCCCCCGGGGATGGATCGCCAAATGTATTTGGGCTTCAACAGGTTATTTTAAGTTGCAGATATTTATTTTAAAGGAACAGTACCACAAACTTCAATTTAGCTGCAGTAAAATATTATACTATGCACTTAGAGTTTTTCCATTTTCTTTAGAGTTTTAGGTAGGAAATACTCAAATATGGCTGATGTCATATGTCACATAAATGCAGCTGATTGTCAAATCAATTTTGGCACTGACATTACTTCTTGCCCCGTCTTTAGTTTGGTAAAAATTTATTTATATTTAAATAGCTTTCAGCCAGAATATTTAGTTTTGTTGTTGTTTTTTTGTGTCTAACATAATAAACCTCTGGCCATCATGGCCATCAGCACTGAGGTTCAAGGGTATCATTGTCTGCCTTTCAATTTCAACCAAGGGGAATGGGTTCAAATTCCTCCAGAGTCTTTCCCTACTATTGGTGAATAGCCAAGTGGAATGGACATTTTAGACATAATTAAGCTTTTCTTAGAGAGGAGATAAAAGACCTTGACTAGTAGGATACACCAGGGGATTAAAAATATACTATAGGCATAAACAGATTGTGTCGTACCGGTTAATCTAGGATGCTTAAAACAAAATTCTTTGCTTTTTAAAAAGCTTTATTTCCCAGATGTTTATAATTCATCTGCATAAACCCATGGATTATTTAATTAAATAGCATACCTACATATTTATAATTGGAGTTTTTGTGATATCATCAAGATGGACATCCCTCCCATCTACAACTGGAAGACAGCAGTAAAGTATACCAGCCTGTGATAATAAAAAGAACAAATGCCTGGTACCTTTTCATCATAAACTTTTCATGTCACAATTTAACATGAATTATTTCCGAAGTGGATGTGTCCATATATCTGGTGGTTAACACTGTCAGCAATGTGCTGAAAGAAATTTGGAATTCTTAAAATTGTCCTTACCCTTTCAAATGCAACTATAGGCCACAAAATTCCTTGATCAGTGGTGATCTGATGAACTGGTTTCTGGATCTGTAAATCACATCGATCTCTACTGGGAACAAACTGAAAAAAAATTGTTTGTAGCCTTGCCTTTAATTCCGTGACTTTAAAAGACACTGAGAAATAAATTAATCCCTATACTTTAACATGTGTACGCAAGACATGGCCTAATGCTAATTAATGTAACCCATAAAATTTGAGAAAAACAACAATATACCTGAGATACACTCTGGGCTTGGGCAAGTTCCTGAACTAGTATTTGGACCAATTGAGAAGCAGGAGGAACAGGCACATGCAACTGTCCATTTAGTAGCTTGTCCTTCTTTTCAGCAAGGGGAAATTTTCTACTCACAAAGAAAAGTACATTTCACAAATTGAGTAAGCAATAATCAGGCCCGTTGCTACCATTAGGCAAGACTAGGCGGCTGCCTAGGCTGACAAAATTTTAGGGGCAGAAAAAGAGTTTAAAAAATTATTTTTAAATTAAACAGCGGAACAATGCAGCAAATTTGGAGGAAAAAAATTAAATGGAGGAAAAATAAATTAAAATGATATTTTTGCTGTTGAATACAAGTTATTTTTATTTATAATGCATTAATTCTTCTATCCTGGGTGACAGGGGGGAGAGAGTGATGTGCCCCCAAACAATAGAATTCTCTTCCATTACACATCCGCATTATACCGAACATCACAACCTTCAAAACTGCACTCAAAACACATCTCTTTAATCTCTACTATCCTGACCGATTTCCACCTCTGACCAAAAAACGATGGTACTGAGTGTCGTCCATAGCTTGAGATGTAAATAGTTTTAAATATACATTTGTTTTGTTTTATTTAATTAATGTATGTCAATTAATTTTTTAAGTTCTTTGATCATGTTTGTTAAATTGTTTGTACAGCGTGGTGAGCGTAGCCTTAGGCTGGGGTACAACGCTATATAAAACCACGTATAATAATAATAATAAATAGTAAAAGGGTAGGGCGTCTTTTATTAATTCTCGCCTAGGGCGACAAAACATGGTTAAACACCTAGAAACAGGCCTGGCAAAAATAGTAATCTATGTGTAACTGTGTGGTGGTGATAGGACAGAAGACAGTTTTAAAATATACACTCAAAAATTCAGGTCTTCAGGACTTTAACTTTATTTGGTTCCATAAACTATGACAAAGCAAAATCTAAAGAAAAAGTCCAAAGAAAAAGGCTGAAGAAAAACGACAATACCTGAATAGACCCAAATATTACAGGTTAATGCCCTGACTAACATTGAATTACACAGCTAACAAAAAACATGTTAAATAACTATGTAATTACAGATTATGACAATTTACAACTAATAATGCAAATGTTATACAAATGGAAATTAAAATGATATATTGTAAAAATGTCCAATTATAAACTAAATCACGTTGCATGGTCTATCTCGTAGCAAGTACACCATCTAACATTGAGAACCAGTGTGAGATGTGAAAGCTAACATAAAAGTATAGAGACCAAGGCGCTCTACTACTTGCCTGCAGATTTCCTGTGGTGAAATGACTATTCCTATCAACTCCAACCTGAATAACAGTTAAAATCCTGAACCAACACCCTAAAGACCTATATGTATCCGTATGCATCATGTCTCAACTATCCAAGACACACTTTAGAATTTGTACAAGTTAATAGATATTTTATAAAGAAGGTGTTGGTACTCCTCATAGCTGAGTGTAAAATCTTTCAAATATATAATTGTAAAGATAATAAAATCCCCTTTCCAACAAGATATAATTTATAAAATAATACCCAAGGGTTTCAGAGAAATAAATCATTAAACTTATCCCAAAGCGCAAATTGCGGTTTTCCCTAATCTAAGCATTATATGCGATGAAAGTAACAGCTTTCATGCCGTGTAGTATATAACCCTGAGGTCAAAGTACATGACACAGTTTAGTAAAAGGGCCGCCTGCCGAGCTACATATGTTAAAAACATTACACTAATTTACGGGTCGTTCGCAAATTATGTAATGCTTAGGGGAAAGGGGGGGGGGGTAGAATTTGTGACCGGGGGGGGGGGGGGGGTGGTCAAAAAATTTATGATGTCACAAAATAAAAAAATTCTGAAATTTTCTAATTTTGAAAAATCTTTATTCAATTAATTTTGAAAACATTAATTTGAGGTCAAAATTGTCTCTGGTATTATAGATACCGTGAAACTCAGTCGTGCACACCTTCTGTACATATCAAAAAATGACGCAATACCTGTTTACATTCAGCTCGGAGAGGACCTCATTGTTTTCTGCTTTACGTCACAGTTTTCTAATACTACATCTTAATCAATTATGGGAAAATGTTAAAGAATCTTAGTTTAGTTATGAAAATTTTATGTATGTTTAGAATTGTTCTTTAGGTGTGACGTGACACTTATTAGTGGGGAGTTAAGGATTTGTGACGGGGGGGAGGGTGGGGTCTGAAAGGTCATTTTTTGCATGATGTAATTTGCGAACAACCCCTTGGTCACTAAGTCTAAGTAAACTTGAGAGCATCAGAGATCAGCAATGTTGCTATTCCAACCGAATAAGAATGTTTAATTTTTTTTTGACAACATGATTAATACATTTTGATAATTGTTGTGGATTATGTCATAGTGGGTCTCAAAATTCTTAAGCCCATCTTGTAAATTTGGTAATAAGAACAACTTTAAAAGCAATTTTACACACTAAATTAGAACTTAAAAATTTATGGTATCAGTCATTAGTGATTAGTCCCATTTGGGGCCATTAGTTAGTCTGATTAGTAAATGTAAGAAATCTAAGTGTCAAAGTTAAAGTCAATGTTTGCAGTTTTTCAGGGGCATTTTGCAACCATCATAATCATATCATAATAATTAATATGAATTCATGCATTGTAACAATATGTCATGAATCACAGTCTCAGTACTTGAGTACTACTTGTCAGTTCAGTCTCACTAGTCTCAGTAGACAGTAAAATGAGTTCCTCGAGGAAAACTCGATCTTGATCTAGAAAAAAAGTAAGCTATTCTACTCAAATCTACGTCACTAAGTGTTAACATCAGGATGGGACACACAGTCCACACTTAATCCGTATTGGAGTATTCCCACAAAAAACTTGCCTGGTGTGTAGGACGACAGATTTGTTAGAGTTAGAGCCTGAAGGCAGTTTAATGACCCAGAGATTCCTTACAGCTACATTCATCATAACATATTAATCTCAAATTAACTAGATCATCAGCTTTTCTTTTGGTGAAGCAAAATTTAATTTAAATTTAAGAGTGGTAAGACACCTTTACTATTACAGTATAATTACTATAATTATAGCCTATATTAAATCTTGTCAAAACGCATCTCGGCCATTTCTCTGGTTTACGTATCACGTGATTGCTATATTTAAGTTGAGAACATGGAGTTGTCCCCCATACAAAAATGTAATGGTCTAATTGGCAACGATTCGATGAAAAATAAGTTTAAAACTTTATACTTTTATAAGCCCCAAGACATTGTCACAACATCAACCCAGCTGTAATGGAGGATTTGGATAATGGATAAAATAACACAAAATGTAATGAAATATATTTTTTTTTTATTTCTCATTCTTCCTTTCACTTAACTAGACTCTATATTTATATAACTAGGTGATAAGTGGTGTTGTTTACTGGTATTTAGACTCTACTTTCAGGTTTGACCTAGTTCAGTACTCAATGCTCAATAGTAAACATTGATTACAAGCAACAAATGTGTCAATAACATTTAAAAGCATTAAAATTAACTTTTCTGTACTTTAGTTATGATATATACTAAATAACGTTCTGATCGTGGAGGTAATGATGGTATTAATCATTGACAGTAATAAGGAATGAAGTTAATGAAATGTTAATTATGATTGATTGCCGATCCGATTAGTGATTAAATTTAGTCAGTAAAGTACTAAGTCGAGCCAAGTTCAGAGTTGAGTGTACCTAACCACGGTTGTGCTGTACAGCAGTGTTAGCTTAACTTAGTAAAGATATAAAGAAAGTTAGTTTACCTAGACATAACAGTAACTGCCTCACTCAATATTATAATTATATTATAAAATTTAGGCCTAAAAATTTTAATAATTTTATAATTTTTTGAATAATAATAATAACATTATTAATTATAACAATAATAACATGTAATGGGCTGGTTTTGAGTTAGCGGTAAGGCCGGCGATGTGTTCCACGGTATATAAATATAGGTCACGGAGGTTCCCCCAGGCAGTGGCGTAGCGAAGGTGTTTGGCGCCCGGGGACAAGATCCATTTTAAAGCGCCCCTTTTTCTTTTTTTCAACTCTCAAACCCATTATTTTCATCAATAAAATAATATCAAAGCACATTTTGGCGCCCCTAACTAGCTGGCGCCGGGGACATCTGTCCCCCACTGCCCCCACCTCGCTAAGCCTCTGCCCCCAGGTCCATTTCCGTCTACAGACACTATAGTTCCATACTAAAAAGATTTCGATGTTTGTATTTAAATAATGGGTAAAAGTTGAGAAAGATACCAGGGGTTTCCCAGCATGGCCGCCATCTTTGTTGATATGATCCGTGAGAAGGTCACGGACCATGTCAACAAAGATGGGGGCCGAGTAAAAAAAAAAGTAGTGCAAAGACACGTGTTGTGGAGAATGCGTTTTATCAAACACTTACCGAAAGATTGAAAAATAAGCAATTTTACAAGAAAATTTAATTATCAAAAAACGAAGTGTCTACACGTCCGGGGCGCCGGACAAATAGTGTGGGAGATGTACGTCCGGCGAGCATGTCACGTGACCGCCGGACGACTAGTAGGCGTTATTATTCCAAAGGAAATATCTACTAAGAAGATCTTGTGTGGTCATGTGGTAGTGTGGCCGCTTGACGATATTATATTTGTAGATCGATTCCCCGCATGGGAACCCTTTTTTTTCCCCCCATTTTAATTAAAAATATTTTATATTATATTTATATTATCATGTTCATCAGCAACAGTAGTTTTATGAGGAGTTTAAAAATATTTTTAGCAATTTTAACAATTTAAAATGTTTACTTTACAATTTAAAATCTTTTACTTTTATTGGTTGCCTACTTCATACTGAATACTGGCCCCCAATTATATTATGGGTTGCTGGTACACAAACTCAAATAACAAACTAAACAAAAAAAATGTTTACAAGCCACTTTCACTTCAGTTTTTTTTTCTATCATTTGCTTCCAAGATGCACATTACTTGGTAGAGAAATAGATTTTAAAATTAACAATAGTTTTGAATCATTCGGGGTCACGTGACAAGGCTGATGGACAAAATATCTCTCACCACTTTGTTACAGCGGTCGTGTGACTTGGTCGCCGGACAAATAGTGCGGGAGATATACATCCGGCGCGCCGTACGTAAATACACTGCCTATATAAAAAGGAAAAAGCACAAATTTATAGTATTTTTTTTAGAGTGCGTTTCGAGAAAAACGTTAACTTTAAAGGTTAGCCTGAATCCTAAACCTAACCTGAACCCTAAACCTTTCCCTAACCTGAACCCTAAACCTATCCCTAACCTGAATCCTAAACCTATCCCTTACCCTAACCTGAACCCTAAACCTATCCCTAACCCTAACAACTTGAACCCTAATCTGAACCCTAAACCTATCCCTAAACCTAACCTGAACCCTATATCGAACCCTAAACCTAACTCAAAATCTCTAAAACTAGCCCTAAAGCCGCAAGTAAGAACACATGGAATTTACACAATCAGTCACACTGTGGCCCAAGAAAACTATGAAAATGAACAAAAACAAGAAAAAATAGCCAAAAATAATTATTAAATAAAGAATTAATGAAAACCCAACTTACAGTTTCATGAAATACATTTTTACACACTTTATTTCAGTTTCCACGTTAAATAATATCCAGAAAATCAATAAAATACAAGGTCTGCTATGCAAAAGTTACCCAAAAGTCGTTGAAACAAAAGACGACAAGTGATGTAATGTTTAACCACTCCTTTCTATATCCGCATAATTTTAAAGTACCCTATAAGAAAATTACTTTCTCTATTTTTCATTAATATTTCTAACATTCTAAAAGTTCCACACTCCTAGTATGAATTTTAAAAACAAAAAATTAAACTTTTCTTTTAATCTTCGTTAATTATTCACATGAACTCTTGTTCCAACTGGTTATTAAAATATTCCTTCGCTGCACAAATATTGAATTAACACGCAAATGACGTCATAGGTATGCCGACTCTTCCTCCAATGAAAATAAACAAAGGGGAATGACTCCTGCACAATTATTGAAAAAACACTCAAATGTCGTCATGGGTATAATTCTCAACAATAGCCAAATAATGCAAGTTATTAATTTCTTATTTAATATTTTTTGTTAAACCCTCCCCAGAGAATTTCTATGTTTCTTATTTGGTATTTAAAGCGAAGGGAGGGGTTTGGGGGAGACCCTTCCCAATTCCTAGAAGATCATTCCAAATGCAATTTAAGCTAAAAGCAGTAGTCTGTAGTCTTCCTTTTGTTACCTAAATTTCAACATACGGGTATTTTGATTTCAATTAATCAAAATACAGCAATTTTTGCGGGCGTCATTTTTTTCACCGCTGTTGGGTCTTGGGGTATCAGCAAGGATGTGTAATTGTGTTTCTTTTTTCCTACCTTTTGAAACGTGTAAGTTGAATTTTAATACAAATTAATGGAAAATTTCATTTCAATATACTTCATATTAACCGAATCGTTTATGACGCGAGTAATGCTCAATAAAGAACAGGAATATTATAACACATCGTTCGGGTCCTTCAAAGAATAGATCTATTCACCCTAAGTCCAGTGTTGGGATTCCCCAATGTGACGTCACTGCGCTTAGGGTGAGAAAACTCTTGGCAAAACCCATACCATTAACTCAAAATTTACCCATGTAATGTTGTGTCATTTTTATTTTGTGTTCTTTTAATTAAAGTTAATAAAGATTAAACTAAAAGTGAAAAAGATAGATAGTCCACTTTAAATTTAATATAACAATGTTAAAAATTAAAATAATGTATTTTGATATCATATTATATTAAAAATTCTTATGCCTATGCACAGGCATTCATAAAGCATGATAAGCTAAGTAAGTCATACATTTACAATACCAGTAGTTTTAAAACTGGACTATATCATGAATTTAGTATTTAGGCTTATGACTTGTGTAGTTTCTGATGAATTAAACTAATTAAATATCTGATCAATTTGCTAATTCTACTAATGAGCTCAATTCTGTAGTAAATTATTAATCTTATTAATTTATCTGTTTCTTTTCAGGAACCTTGCAACAATGGAGACAGTTTACAAATATATATGTTATGCCTTTAGATTTTTGTTTTTTACCTTCACTAATTTGTATGCGCTGCCATGCTACATGGTGTGGATGACACTGCTAACTCCTTTTCGATATTTGGCACCTGCTACTTACTGGAAAATGGAGGCTTTCATGTTTAAGATGCTGCAAACAATGGTTGTCACTTGGATCGACACCAATGGTTACAAAGGTATTTAATTCAGATTGATAAGGTACCGGGGTGATTGAAAAACTCAGACATTTAAAGTGTTTCCATGAGCATTGTACCGTAGCAAGATAGAGGCTTGTCTCTATGTGGATAGTTTTAAAGAATGTGAGAGTTTTTTTAAACCTTAAAAAAAAAATTGATAAATAAATTGGGTTTCCTTTCTCATGAACTGAATTATGTCCAAGTGAAATATTGCTACATTAATTTAATTTTTAAAGGTTATAACTGACAAGTTGTGGCCAACAGTGAGTGCAACACCCTGTGCATTGTCAATCTCAAGTGTTATTCTTTTGTTTTAAATGATATTAAATAGTTAAAATTTATAATGGACAAGTAGGGTCAAACAGCAAGTGAAACACCCTGTATATTGACCTTAGAGGACAATTTCAAGTGCTTAAAATTCCGAGTGAAATATTATGAAATATTTAAAATCAAGTGGGAAATACAATATTTGCATTTGATGAACCTAGATATTGATTTTTAAAATATGGAATTTTTTTAAAATCAAAAATTCAGTTTTAGAATGTGGAGATGACATCAGCAAACTTCAAGACAAGGGCACAATAATCCTCTGCAACCATCAGTCTACAGCGGACACACCTGTTTTAATGCTTTCATCTTATGGGAAAGGAATGGCATCTGGTAACACATTTTGGATCATGTATATTCTTTTCAAGTACACAAACTTTGGTCTCGTTTCCATGCTCAGAGGAGACTTTTTCATAGATCAGGTAAATAAAGTTTTGGAAATATTTTTCAATATTTATATTTCATCAATGTAAAAATATTTTGTTCTTTTTTATCTAGTTATGAATAAAACACTAAGGCACATAGCTGGCCATTGGTTTTTAAAATTTAAATTATAGTTGAACCTGTTAAAGGAAATGAGGACTGATAACTGTGGTAGATTTTAAGCGCTCTCCAGTCCATAAGCCCCAAATTTTGGTACACCTTTGACTCAAGATTATGAGTCTTGCAATGAATGCCTTTTTTTTGGAGTTTCTATTCCATTTCCTTGGAGCCTTCAATCATTTCGTCAATGTCGTAGAAATTTTTTTCTACTATTACTATAACACTAAATTTGAAGTATAGGTACAATAAATCTTATAGTTTTATTTTATTCGAGCATCCATAATACATCCATTAAATACCACAGTACATTAACGAATTGTAAAGATTCATGACATAAAGCTGTGCAGCTCAATGGTAAACAAGAGGATTAAAATACCGGTACTTTTAAACTTGTATGCACCATAAATCTTATTGAAATATCTTTACTCCAATAATTGGAAACAATGTCCATAATAATACAATGTGTTTATTTTCAGGGAAAAAACGTACGTCAATTTCAGCTTGCCAAATTGAAGGAACATCTTCTCAATTCTTACTTGCCACACAACCGCAAGTGGATAATTGTGTTCCCTGAAGGAGGCTTTCTATATAAAAGAATAGAGGCCAGCCAAGAGTATGCTCATAAGGGTTTTGATCTGAGTTTTTAAATATTTGTATTTAAATTACATGTAAACAGATTTTTTGTTTTAATTGATGCTGATATCAACAAATCTATTTTGCTATAATTTTTAAGTATGTTAGTATATATATTTTATTTGGAATAAGCAGAACTTGATCTAAGCCCAGGAATGTCTTAAGTAAATCATATTATTAACTTACTCATGTCTTCCCCTAGATTTGCTCGTAAATATGGACACCCAGTTCTGCAACACACAACACTCCCCAGAATTGGAGCAATGAAAACAATTCTAGACACAGTCGGCGTGCCATATCAACCCCAGGAACAGAATAAGGATACTGATAATGATGTAAATAATTATCAGCTGGGAGGTTCGTTGATTTCAATTAGAAAATAAATCTGACCTTGAAAGGTTTATTTATTTCCTTGAATCGAAATTATCTTGACAAAGCTCTGTAACTTAAATATACATTTTTAAAAAATTTAATGTCAACATTTCATTCTATAGATGCTTCAATTGAAATGTAATTTTTAAAGACTCTAAGTGGAATAAAGTTGATCAATTGCGTTTTCATTTTAGTTATTTTTATTCTCTCTTCATTAGACCCATCAAGGCCAGTGAAATGGGTGGTTGACATGACCATAGCTTATAAAGATAAAAAACCCTTAGATATGCTGGGAATGTGCATTGGCTACAACCCTCGAAATGACATCCTGCTTCACTATAGGTAATTGGCTGCCAGTTAGTTTGCAGTAGTTAAGATATTATTTCACCACATTCTCCTATGATGCAACTGTTTTTATGGGTAGTTTTAATTGAAAGCCTTTTTTTTAAATTACTAAGTGTTACATAATGCACAAGACACAATTTTTTAAAAATCTTTTTTTTTCTATTGGAGTGTTGCCAACACACCACAGTCCAGAGGGAATTTATTGCCCTTGCAAACTATAGGCGATTATTAAAAAATAATGTATCTTTAATTGAATTAAATTGTAAAAAGAAAATTGCTTTAAATTAATCACAATTTATAAAGTTCCAAGTTACTTTTGCTTGTTGCTGTTATATTTTTCTTTGGTTCTGTGCCAACTGTCTGCGTAACTGACATTAATATAAATGAATTTAACACTTTAAGTAAATTGGTCATAGGTATAAGGAGTAGTTGGGGGAGGTCAAGAGTGGGGTTGAGGGGGGAATTTATGGGGGCCAGGGAGAGGGTTTAACAGGAGGACTAAAGGCAAGGATTGGGTAGCACTCTGCCTAAGATTGATGCTAACAGTTTATCCATTGTCTAACTCATTCCTGACAAATGAGCCACATGTGCCACAATAATTTTCCCATAAATGACTGCCCAACCCACTGACATTTTGCTGCTGTATTGTGATTACTCAAAGTGCTTAGCCATCTAGCTACCATACACATTGGCTGCTAAAGCTTTCTGCTATTTTAGCAAGACCACAGCTATTCATTATTGAAAAGCAATGTTTTTTAGCTGGGCTCATTACTAAGTTACAAGCCTCATATGGCTTTCAAAGCTCTTGAGAAGTTAATCAGCAAAACTTTATGATGAACATTTAAATGTAGAATTATTGAAATCTTATGGTTTGAGATTACATGAATGAGACAAAAAATTAAAATTTAGTTCTAGTACATCATTAGTTAAAAGTGGCCATTGTGATGACAGCTAATTTGTGATAGGTAATGGAATTATTTTCATTTGAATATTATTAATTGGAGGTTCTTATTGTATCCTAAAGTATTTTTACTTCCTTCATGAGTATCCATAATATTAAAGCAACAAAAACATTTGTATTTTTTTTACATTATTTTTTTTTTCTGGAGTTGTGCCTCATTTCTTAGGCACATGAGAGGTCTTTACATCAAAAGAAGGTCAGGCAGGAATGAGTTAATTACACTTTTAAATAAAATTTAAACTTTCATAATTCTTTCAGAAGGCTTTTTTTTCCAACATGTTTTCTTTCCCACTCCACTATAGAGTGTATCGGGCTGAAGACATCCCAAGAGATGAAGCTGGACTAACAACCTGGCTGTACAACCTGTACTCCAAGAAAGATGCCATTTTAGACCACTATTACAAGGAAGGTCGACTCCCTGAAGATCTTTTCACAGAACAGTCAGAGTTCCCTCAGCTTGAAAAGTCACCATTGAAATTTGACTTGCTGCAGCAGATTCTCATTCACACTTTCTTTATAACATCTTGTTACGTTCATTATGTCTACCTAGTGAAGCCAATATTTGCCATTTTTTCATTTTTTCTCAGCTTTATATTTTAAGACTGAGTTTGTTAAAAAGTTTGCATGTGAGACAAGGCCTTTTTATTTTGAACTTTCCAAAACCACCTTTATGTTTAGTTATTTTTTTAAAGTCTCAACAGGAAGGAAATAACACCTTTTAACTGTATACTCAATTTTAAAAAAAATTAATATTTATAATCTTAATTTATAAAAAAGAAACAGCCATCCCTATCTTCCAACAGCACAGTTATAATTTAATAATTGTTGTTTTCTTAAAAAATGTTTCTTTAAATGTTTACAGTAAATTGATTATAGTATAATTATGGATTTTTAAAAATGTTATTTCTATTAATCTCATTACTTTACCATATCTATTGTAAGACATAGGTTCATGAAATTCAAATTAATTTTTTTTAAATAATTTAAAAATAAAAAAAAAACATTATGGAATTTTTTTATTCTCAGTCCATCAATTTTTTTTTTTTAAAACTATTGATGGACCAAGAATAAAAATAAAATTCAAGAATTTCCAGTTTATTACCAGGTGAGCTTGTTTACCTTGTTTTAAGTGTTTATTTTTTAATAGGCCATTTAATTTAAATGCATAGCTGGTTTGAAAGATGTGACAGTTACATAATATGAAACAAGGAATATTACATCCATAGAAACAGATGGCCATTGCTTTGAAAACATTTTGAATATGTTACAAATTATAATCAGTGTAATTTTTTTTTTATCATTTAAATTACAAGACATTTACATTTTTAGATTACATAATTACTTTCAACAGAATTATATTTATGCAAGTCTTTCAGATTTTGAGCCTAACATATTCTAAGACTAAATCTCTATTCTAGGCTGAATAATTTTTTTAAAAATTTGTGTATGTTAATTCCTGATTTTGACAATACTCAACACTTTTTTGTTAGTAATCGTTAACCTATTCTAAACCCATTACATATATTACCTCTGTTCCATTATGTTCACTTTTTAAAGGTATGCAGCAGCATTAAGAACATAAACCTAAAGGTAGAATTTAAAAAGAAAAGTGTTGCAATCATTTTCAACAATGTAATAACCATTTTTTAATCCCACCAAAAATTTTCCTTAAAAAAACGTCTTCTGTCACCCACCATTGTAAAATTGCTCACACATTATGTTGTAACTGTTAATTCCATTTATTTTTCTTCACTTCTCCCATTCCTGCTTTTTGACCAAGATATAAATATTGGCACAAGTCTTGATCATAAGGAGGATGTAACTCCAATAACAGCCAAGTCCTTATCCTATTTCCTTACTTATTTAATTCCATGTTTATACTAATCAATTGACTCCGATTGTTAAAAAAATTATAATTTCCACTACAGGACAAATACATATAAATAATACGTTCAAATAATTATGAGCTTCTTATAATTTTAGTGGGGTGAGTAAAGTTTTTTCCCCCAACTCATATAATTAGTATATATACATGTATGTTAACGGTAAACAGATATGCAATATGTATGCTTCTCAATTTGATCATAAGAGCTCCTACAAGAAACATCATCATTGACAGTTAAATCATCCATCACAGGATATTGTCACATTTCAAGCAGTTGAATATTATTGAATAGTTTGATTCCATAATTTTTATATTTATCAGATCCATTGAGTTACATTTTATTTTTTTATAGATTTTACTATTGTATTCTGCCATGTTGTTTAATCCATGAGTTTGTTGAATGCATTCTGGTAAAGGGTCACAAATTTATTTTACATTACTCATCTGCACAAACAGATGAAAGAATGTAAATATTCACATAAAGAAAAAAAATCATCTCCCCCTCCCCCCAGTATTGTTGTTTGGTATGTGTGTGTGTGGTTATATTTGTTAGGGTTGTTGTAAGCTAACCATTCTTAGAATAAAGAAATATATGGGTAAATGTACTTTTGCTTCTAATCTTAAGAAAACAGTAACATCATGGCTGAAGATTTAGAAGATAAGCTTTTTTTGCTTGTTTAGCACTTCTCAGTGCATTTAACTTTAAGTTGTTTCTAAGACAGTGGCTATTGTCTAAGATGTCAATCAATTTAAGATTCACATGTCAAATTTAAAAAAACTATTTTTATGATTGTATTTTTATTTTTCTGCATCACTACTTTCAAATGGGCAAATAATTTTACCTAAAATGCAAAAGAGAAACTGTGCAAATTAAGTAATTAAAATATAAATTAATGCATTAATGAAAGCAAGCGTGTTTTTTTTACCTTTCAGTAGTTTTACGCCTCACAAGCAAGTGATTTTTGAGAGCTTTGTCATTTTGTGATAGAAATCATGGCGGTCTGGGTTTTTTGTTCCATTTACTTACTTTAAAAATTTCCACCTATATGTTCCCACTCATTTCTTTCCTATAATGTTACTAATTTAAAATTAACACCACTTTGTGATCTACAGATCTGTTTATTTATTTCTAGAATGATCTCCCTTGCATCAATTTCATTTTAAAGAGTAGATTTATGATGTGCATCTACAATGAAATCCGTCCTTAAGGAATCGATATTTTAAAGATAATGTACTTTATTAGAAAAAGTCGTTTGAAAAATTATTTTTTTGTCTTACTTCATACAAAATTATGAATATACCCATATTCATGTAGATTAATATTTTTGAAGGTCAGTAAAATTTTCCTTTTCATTTTTTACTTTTGATTGAGACTGGTCAGAAAAAGAACTAAATTACAAAACATTGCCTTTCTATACAAAAAAGTGAGTTTTAGTTGGAAGAAAATATCACACAAATCATTAATATTATTATAATAAAATGTATGCCAAATTTTATTTTATTTATTTGGACAGATATGGTTAACTGCCTTTGAAATCTGTTTGGGATGAAATTCTCACATTCTTTTGGCTAATACATAATATAATTTTAAGAAAATTTGAAGAGCTTATAACTAATGGACTTCATAATGATGCTCCTTTTGACATTTCTCACCACTTACTTTGTGATGGTGTTGTGAATAATGCACACATTTTATCTATTAATAAATCAAGAAAATAAATGTTTGTAATAAGTAAACATTTTTTAGAAGATTTTTTTTTAAAAAATGTGAAAAGGAAAGTTACAAACTTGAAATGTAATGACTACCTCCCCTTCTTTACAAGTCTAAAATAACATGTAATTCTTCCGTATCATTCAGATATCAAAATGAAATTAGATTTGAGAGAACTCCTTACTGAAAAGCATTCCCAACCTACATTTGCCCAAACTCGTTGCACTTTTTCACACACCTGAAAGATTTTCATATGTAATCACTGTTCAGATGCATGCCATGTGTCTACACACATTTTTTTCCATTTTTGATAACCTATGTAATAATAAGTGTTTTTACTCATCTCTGAACTACATTGATACAAATAAAAACAGTTTGATTTTCGAATACCAGTTTACTTTTATCCTAAACGATTCTTGAATGATGTTTAATTTTAACAACATTAGCTATCACTTTTGGTTTAGTATTGCTCAAAATGATTCATTTATAATCTTAATGTCAAAAACTTTCTTTCCCCTATTGTATCAAATTAAGGATTATTTAGAATTATTAAACTCATTGGTTATCTTTATTTCGATCTCCAAAATGAAATTTGTGATATTAATAGAAAACCTGTAGAGTGAATTCTCTTTTGTTTCTATCCTTATCTGGCTGTGTTTTTCACTAATTTCTTGTTTAGGTAAAATTATATCATGTTGAAGATTATAATGACTGTTCTTTCTTTATTATGATTTATTACTATGTAATGTTCTTTAGAAAACAAAATATTGAATTGTGTTTGAATCTTTAAAGAGCTTTTCTTATTCAGTTTCTAATTTTAATCTCTGATTGAGTTTTAATTAACAGCATTGTTTTAATATTGCACTTTAGGTATAACAATATCAGTAGAGGCATTATTTACTAATTAAATATGATCATTTATTTGTACATGTTTTGCATTATCATATTATCATGAAGGCTTTTTCGGTTTTTGTGGTTGCATTTGGAATTTAAAACAAATGATTTTCATTAGGCAAATATATAAATGCAAAAAAATATATTTTTTTTAATATTCAGAAGAAAAATTGCTGGTTATTCACTTTTTTTTTTTTTTTTTTTTTTTTTTTTTTTTTTTTTTTTTTTTTTTTTTTTTATATTTTTTTTTTTTTTTTTTTTTTTTTTTTTTTTTTTTTTTTTTTTTTTTTTTTTTTTTTTAAATTTGTGTTAGGTAAATAAAAGATAAATAGTTGCCTGGATCATTCTCATTTAAGTCTGTGTTTTTCAGGATTTAAAATAAAATGATCTGCCCCAACATAAAATTGTTGCTATATTGTAGGGCTTGTAATAATGGACTTTAGCTTTGCTATTAGAAATTATGTTAATCGGCATAGATACTGTGTAGCTTTTTGTTTGTGCTTCTGTGGACTCTTAACTTTCCCTTGTACCAATATACATTAGTTTCAGCGTAGCATAAGTGCAAGGAAAAATGTTGGCGGATACTGTGATGTTAAGTTAAAATGGGTAGCACAAAGTAAAGTCATTTATTTAGTAGTCCCTTACACTGTTACTTATTTCCTCGCATAAATTCCCTAAATAATTATTGCTATCATCAACAGCAAACATCAAAATTATCACAGCTTCATATCATTCTGTAAATGTGAACAGAAGTGCATAAATGCTTAAATTGTAACAATAACAAGAAAAAAGAATGAAGAATTTGTATTTCTGGAAAGAAATAATTAATTTCTGGCTTATTTAGAGCTTTGACATGTGACACAAATATTGTATCCTGTACCATTTATTTACCCATAAGCATTATATTTTGTGTAATCAACCTATATTAGATTTTCTTTCCCTCCTTTTCAGTATTCTGTTTTGTTCTTTTTCTGATTTTAGAACATTAAAATATAAAATTATTAAAACAATACTGTGTTTGTTGTTTAAACTTTCTCATGTTCACATTGATTGAGCCCCAGTTTAAACTGATTTCATAAGCTTGAGGTGATTAGCAGTAAGATCTTTTGCCAGTCTATTTACAGATTTAACATATACTGCCTTAGAGAACTGAAGTCTTCATTGTTGTATTACTTGCTGTTTCCAATCAGATCCAATATCACATAAGAATTTTTTTAATTTAGTGCCCTTTTTTTTTTTTTAACTTAACTTGTTGAACTATTTTGTTCAGTAGGGAAGTAAACTGTTACAACTCTTGTTTGTGAGTCAATGGTTTAATTTTGCTCTAACAAAAGCAGGTGATGCAAATCCCTCACAGTCACAGATATTCATTGGACAGGTCCTTTTTTTTTTTTTTTTTTTTTTTTTTTCTAATATGATCTAATATAATTTATAATTTTTTTTATTTTAGTGTCCTTTTTTTTTTTTTTTAACTTAACTTGTTGAACTATTTTGTTCAGTAGGGAAGTAAACTGTTACAACTCTTGTTTGTGAGTCAATGGGTTAATTTTGCTCTAACAAAAGCAGGTGATGCAAATATCTCACAGTCACAGATATTCATTGGACAGGTCCCACATGAAAATGGGGGCTTAATACAAGGATCATCACAATTTATGCCTGTTATGCATTACAAAAATAAAGTGGAGCTCATTTGGATTCACTAATGCTTTTCACTTCAATAAATGTTTTTAAGTTAATAAAAAAATAGGACAGGAATCTATATTTATTTCAAAATTATCATATTCCAGAGAAACTTTTTAAAGTGGAATTCCAAGTTTGTTTTAAAAACTATTTCATTGAAACCTCACCTCTGAATGTCCGAATGGTTATCGTTGATAGGCTATGTCAATATCTAATCTACATGTTTGTTCTGTTCTGGCAGAGAATTGTTACTGATTTTTTGGGGGTCTATTGTTTTTAATTTTAGGAAAAGTAGTGCGTATTTAAATTTAAGACTATTTTTATATCATTAGAAATGTTAGGTGACCTTATATACTTTTACATCTGAAATTTAGGTATGGCTCAAAACAAATTAAATTATTGGGAAGTAATTTCATATTGGCAAATGTAGGGTAATTTTTTATATAAATTAAAATCTTTTAAAACCTTGCTTTAGTAGATTGCTTGAATATTCAACGAATACAATTTGATGAACTATTTATTTTAAATTAATATAATTAACCATTTTTAAGCTACTTGTCTTTTAACTTTTTTTTTTTTTTTTACAGAACCTTTTACAAGAGATTAGTTTAGATTTTATTGTTTTATTTTAAAACTTAAGTGAAACATTGCTACGGTATGTTAATTTTCAGTAAGTTAATGTGTATGATACTAGAGTATCAGGAAACAGAATAATTTAGCTGATGTAAGAAACTAAAATCATATAAATGTCATAAATTACCTAATTCAAATCGATCTCGGTGTAATCCTGCTTCTTGGTATTAGGCGAACTAATACGTGAAGAAACGAAAGTGTAAGGTCAAGGACGTAAGTTTGTAGCAGCAAAATCCAAAAAGGAGTCGAAAACTTGGTATACTTTACATGCTTTAACATAATCATAAATGTTGAACAGTGTCATTTTGTTCATTCAATAAATTATTTAAAAATCACCATCATTCATTAATTTGCGACGATAAACTGTCTACAATACACCGAGAGTCACTGATACTCAAACTAGTAATACTAGTATTAGTCTTCTTAGTCCTAGTTACGCCTAGTACTCTTTCTTAGTAACTAAACTAAGTAGTTTAAGTTTAGTAGTCTTAGTCTTTCTTTAAAATCTTTAGTAGTATATTACTAAATATTAGTCTTAGTCATTAGTAGTAGTTTAGTAGTAGTCTTAGTCATTAGTAGTAGTTTAGTAGTAGTCATTTAGTAATATTATAAATTAAACTGACTTTCACTACCCCTCTGGCTCTGGTATTTAACAAAAATTACACTATCACTTACCAGTACACTACTAGGCACTTTCTAGCCTAGGGATACTGAGTGATAGTGAATCAGTGGTGAAATAAGTGATAGATCGATCTACCCGACCTACTTGATTATATATTTCATTATTAGATTATTTGATAACAAAACGATGACCATTGATTTTGATTAACCAGTCACTGAGTTCACTGAGTCCACCATCCAAGTCCAATGCCATGTCAACTTGATCATGACTTACTTGTTTGAAGTTGATGTGAATGGGATGTACCGTAACTCTGTAACCATGTTTGAGTTTGGCAGTTACATTTTAATCTTGAATTTTAGTGGTTAAGTCCTAAAGCCAGGCAATAAAAGAGAAATTAAAAGGAGACTAACTTGATGATTAGATAATTTTCAATTTTACTTTTTAAATTAGTATTTAATATTCTTCATAGGCTTTTCCATATTAATATGCTTAGTAATAATAAATTAATGCTTTCATAAATTAATTAATTAGAATGGGCAGTAATGCAAAATTAATATCTGGAACACATCCCACAGATTGCACATTTTCTGCAGCAGGCATGCAGAGCCCTCTCCCCGAGCCAAATTATCAGCGTGCCTGTTACATACAACAGCAAAGATCTCATTAATTGTGCAAAATCATCTCATACTCATATACTTTTTTTTTTTTTACTTATAATAAATAGCTGTTTTCTTTTACAACCAAAAAAGATTTATTCGTCATAAGTTTTTTTTTCCTATACTAGAACCTCATTATTCAGGTTTAATTGCAATGTTGGTACTTCGTTATAAATAAGTGGATTTCGGGTTTCAGTTTGAGCACTCTGTCTCTAAAAAGTGTGCCGTCACTTACCTAGAGCAAAGGCACAGATGATAGAATGTCACAAATTAAGCTCTTTGTTCACATTCTTCACTGGTCGAATTATTCCTAATTAGGTTAAGGCTTAACGTTAGAATCAGACAATACTTATGTTAATAATAATGGGCCCTTTATTGGCTAAAAGATAAATAATAATTAGTCTTAGGCCTATCTGTTATTTCAAGTCATTGTGAATGTTATTTTTTTATCATGACTGAATGAGTTAAGAGTGGGCCATTTTAGTATCATGCCAATGGATTAAACCATACTACCGTAGGGTTTGTAATAGTTTCTAATTAAATTTTTATATATAAAATAAAATAATGTATCATTATCTCTATCAAACCATGTTGTACTCTAAAGCTGATTTTGCATGAAGAACATCACAGAATCACTGACAGTGACACTGTGCTGAAAATCATGAGTTGAATTTATAAAATATTCACAATTGGTAATTTGACTTAATAGTTTAATAACTGTGTAAAAGAATTAAATTTCAGTATTATTGCTTTAAAAATTAATTTTCAATTTATATATCCAAAATTGTTTTCTTTATCAACAGTGAAGCTTTTATGCCTTTCCATAAAAAATGACAGTGTCTAAATTAGCTACCCTAGTAGGCACTCAGTGGCTTAGAGAACAAATTCTTTGCTCCGCTCGGGGATCATCGAAACTCACTAACACCTTTAGGGTTCTAGACACATCTTGGTCTCCCGAACCCGATGTTGATGGTTACACACAATTTTACCGAGAGTAAGTTTATTAAATTTAATGACTATTTATTTAGTGGGTTATTATACTTGAGTGAGGTGCTGGGTGGCCGAGCAGTCTAAACTGAGTCAATTCCAAGCTTGTGGACTGGAGTTCAAGCATCAGCGAAAGCCTAGACAAAAACAACACCAGCACAATGGTGGATGGGAATCATTAACCTTGGATGGGACTCATTAACCTTGGATGGGACTTATTAACCTTGGATGGCAACTCACCTAAGAGATAGCAAACTCTGAAATCAAACCTAGAGATTGTTACAATCTTTATAACGTTAAGATCTTCCACATGTTATGAGGATCATTCATTAAGTCTTCATAATGTCACGATCTTCCTTCTTACAAATTAACAATTGCCGCAGCAGGTGCGTTTACTGAAAGAGCAGTAGGATATAAATCAAACAACTCCAGGTTGACAATACCAAAGTTCTTTATTTACATGGCTACACTGGGTAACGACGAGTTTAAAATATCTTCTATTAAAACTTCACTACACTCACATTGATACTACTCTCGACATTGAGACTGAGCAACTAGCACTTGCACTACAACGATAACCACTTGCAGAACTCTCAACATCACTTAACACGCCACCTTTTTAAAACTCCCTACACAATGAATACTCAGCATACACTGATCTAACCCCCACAATCTGAGCTTGCATAACCTAATTACACAAAACCCTCTCATAATCAACAACTTTTTCATACCAAACATTCACGCTCTTAAATCTAGTTCACAAAAGAGATGGAGTCCCATAGGCGGTATGACACTGACACAATGAAAATTCAGACAACATCAGTGACGTGGAACGCAGTGAAGAGCACAGTGAAACACACAAAAAACACTGCTGGTCATTTACTGCATCCTAGTCTATTTCCTGTCATCTTGACTAGATAGGAAATAAACAAAATGAGGCTCAAGTCAAGGCTACACACAGGTCGAATATAGCCTTGGTCATCTTCACATGTGAAGGACAAATAATAATAATACTATTTGAGTGATATGTTATATGAAACCAAACATTTGTAACAAGGAATAAGAACTTCATCAGAACACATGGAAAGGTACAAACACATATATACTGTCCAGACTTCATTCTCCATAAAATGGAAAATTTTCTGCTTCTAAAAAATCCACACCATTACTCCCTCTACCTATGAGATACTAGAAACCCATTATTTCATCAATAAAATACCATAAAAGCCCATTTTGGTGCTCCCCACTAGTCTGGCATCAGGGGAATCTGCCCCCTCCCCCCCAAAAAAAAAACAACACAACCCCACCACCTTATTGCTAACTAAAACAATAAACAAGATAATGTTCCCTGTAAGTCTTAATGCTAACTAAAACAATAAACATGATAATGTTCCCTGTAAGTCTTAATGCTAACTAAAACAATAAATATAACTTTCCCTGTATAATTCACAGAGCTCACATTGCAACATCATTACACTTTGACTTGAAGAAAGTCAGCCCACCTAAACAAGGATCCACAATCAAATTTCAGATTCCAGATTCAAACTTCTTTGAGGACTACGTGGAAAGTCTAGGTATCTCCAATGATACACATGTGATAGCTTATGACAGGTTCAACTCAAGACCATCTTTCAGGACATGGTTTCTCTTCAGGGTTAGAGAGTTTTGTATTTTTTTATAATTTTTAGTTTGGATTAATTACACTCTTCTCTCAGCACTCAGCAATGAATAAACTTTAAGTACCGGGTACTCTAATTAAAAAAATCAAAATGTTTGCTATCACAAGTATGTTTGCCAAATTTATTATTGAATAAAATCACTGAGTTAGATCTATATTTAAATTCTGATTACAAGATATTTTGAAACTAAATGCTCTTAGTCTTGTTCAAATTAATACCATTAGTTCCTCCACTATCTGTTTAATTCCACGCATAGCTATTTGGCCATGATAAAGTGTCAGTCCTGAACGGGGGTTTAAGGAAGTGGATTTCAGATGGTTTTCATGTTACAACAGATGAACCAACAGTGGAGGTACTGTAATTCTACACAGGAGTTGTACATATATTTTGTATTAATATGTTAGTTGTTCCAAACAACTTTTATAGGAATCATCAAAAAATATTAATTTATATTTTTATAAAATTGCATCAAATATAATTGGTCTTACTTAATTATTTTATCACTCATTCAATTGAAAAAAATGTTTTTGTATTTTTTAAATTTATCACATTTACAGACTTTGGATTTCTTGAATTACAAATCAGAATGGTTGATTATAAAAATACTTATGAGCACATAGCTGTAAAGGTACAGACAAACATGTAATAAAAGGTGTAAAGGATATGGCATTCCGGGGAGACTGCAGTAAACTGGATGTTAGCTCTAACAGAAATTTTCGTTTATTAGAAGAAGTATGACCACAAGCAGAATAGAAACAATGTTCTTATTCTTATCTACATTTTTATTAAAAAATTTTAGCCAGGTGAATTTGATGCACTCTTCCGACCCCATCTCTTAAGGGACTATGAGTCTATGGCTAAAAATGTCAAGACACAACAAGAGCAGGTGATGGATGCTAGGGGCCATGACGCATTTTACGTGTCAGATGAGGGTAAATTTTCAGTCTTTAAACAATCAGTAACTGGGTTAGTTTTTTTTTATGGAGTATACCATTAAGTAGCTATGTTATTGTCAATGTAGAGGGAGATCTAGCCTGTATATATTTTTTAAATTCAGATAACTCTGGAGGACACATTCCTGGAGCTAAGAATATCCCTTTCAGTAGCTTATTCAATGATGATGGAACTGTGAAAGCTGAAGAGGACCTTAAGAATTGTAAGTTATCTAAAATGTAATGATTACATAAGTCCACCATTTTTGACAGATGCAAAAAAATAATTCTAAAACACAATGACTATGAATACCAGAAAGTCATACCAAAGTGCAAATACAAGGTAAATAGTCAATGAAACTAATGCAGAATGTCCTATTTACAGTCTTTATTGTTTACTGGCAGTCAAAATGGTGCTTCTCAAAGTTGTGGTCTGTGAACCCTTAGTCTCCAGTCCACAAAGGGGGAAAATTTCAAGAAGATTGAACAAGAAAAGCAAACTATAAAATTGAGCACCAACCCCTGTTGCAGTACAGATCAGCCTCCTGCACTGTATCGCTGTGCTAAAACACTACCATACCTTTTTTTTTTTTCCAACACCAGTGTTCATCAAAGCGGGTGTGGACCTCAGCAAGCCTTTGGTTTCTTCATGTCAGACAGGAATGACAGCGTGTGGCCTTATCATTGCAGCACATCTCCTGGGCAGGAAGGACATACCTTTGTATAATGTGAGCTCATGCTGTTTGTTTTTTGGTGTGGTATACTCTTTGGCTTCACTTTGATTCAACACATCGGCATCGGGATCAGTAGAGTTTTTGCCTGTGAACCACTTATCTAGCTGAATGTCCATGAGATACAATAGCGATGACGCTGTTGTGTTAGCTACAATAGCAATCAAGCTGTAGTGTTAACTCTCTCCCCCCCCCCCATACAAAAATCCAGTTAATATATTTGGCTTCACTTTGATTCAACACATCGGCATCGGGATCAGTAGAGTTTTTGCCTGTAAACCACTTATCTAGCTGAATGTCCATGAGATACAATAGCGATGACGCTGTTGTGTTAGCTACAATAGCAATCAAGCTGTAGTGTTAACTCTCTCCCCCCCCCCCCCATACAAAAATCTAGTTAATATATCTCTCCAGCAAGATATTTTTAAATTACTAACCAGCGCTTTATACATTTTACCGAACGCTCTGATATCATAGCGCCTATTAAGAAATTACCTTCAGGACCAAGTAAAGGGAAATAACTCCATTTTGATCATTTAAGTTGCTGCCTTTGAACATTTGTTACAAATGTCTATCTATCATCCAGTGATAAACAAAATTATTGATAATTGTAAAGAAAACATTAGATTTCAGTTAAAAATAAGTCTCCATAAGAACCAGTTACACCTAAACAAAATTCTTTAATGTGAATTGAACGCAATTGGTTAGACCAGTGAGAGCTATCAACACAGTCTTCATCTTCTGACCCATCTGGGATATCAAAATGTTGAACTAATTCAATATAAACATCACTTTTATATCTAGTGTCTGCTTCTGCACCCATTTCTGCATTAGATTCATTACTGTCGACACTAACAGCAGATGTACTTGCAGTTTGAAGTGATCAAGAAGGGCAAAAGCCATTAAGCTAAGATCTACTGTCAATAAAGCAATTGTGGGACTGAGGCATTAGGGCCAGAAAGTTGTAGGGGTTGCAGAATCCCATAGCGAACTGAGCGTAAAAGGGGGACAGCTGTAGGGGTGTGGAGACGTAAGGGCCAGAAAGCCATAGTAGGAATGAGGAGTAAGGGCCAGAAAGCCATTGTAGGAATGAGGAGTAATAGCCAGAAAGCCATAGTAGGAATGAGGAGTAATGGCCAGAAAGCCATAGTAGGAATGAGGAGTAATAGCCAGAAAGCCATAGTAGGAATGGGGAGTAATGGCCAGAAAGCCGAAGTGAGGCTGAGGTGTAGGGGCCTTAAGGGCTTTAGGGAGGCTGAGACGTAAGGGCTGGGAAGCTGTAGTGGGACTGAAAGAGTTAAGGGCCATAAAGCTGTACCTATACTTGAGCCAGACTGCAGTAGCTGGACTGAAAGGGTTTATATGTGTGGCATTAAATCAAATATCTCTTCTTACATATCCCTTTCAAGTTTATTCGTACTAATATTAAATTTGGTGCAAATTTCTGATGATTCTTTGACCAATGAACCAATCTGAAGAGTTGTGGTTGCTTGACTTTTAACAAGCATCATGGAGCATTAAGATAATATTACTCAACTCTTCATTGAAATAAATCCTTTTTTGTAGCTGTTTTTTTTTATAATTGTTATTTAACTTTTTTGTTTGAAATCACTGTTTTAGGCTATCTTAATTTTCTTTCTCAAAGTTAATGCTGGGTTTTTACATTTTTGTTTGCAGGGTTCTTTTACAGAATGGAGTGCATTAGCGCCACCTAATTACATAGTAAAGACAAACAAGCCATAGACTGAACCAAGGGTACTTTGTAGTATTATTTCCACATTGGGGTTTTTATGCCTTAATCTTGGGAGTTCAAGATATTTTTGTCATAAAGCTATCACAGCTGAGTTTTAGACAAAGATTTTTACAGAAATTCCTACCTTTTCAAATGGGATTGGGATATTAGCTCATTGTTTCAGCTAAAAATGTCTGGATGAAACTGAGGGACTGATTGATAGTGTGATTTGCAGTGGGGGAGGGAATGTCAAAACTAGAACTGCACCCCACACTCTATATTTTAATTTTTGAAACAGTTTTTACTCAACTGATGTTAATAATAGGAATTAGAAAGGTAAGGGGGTTTTGGCCTGTTATTTTTAGTTACCCTCACTTTTGGTGCCTTAACACAGCTCATCTTACCCTGGTTATGCCTGCATTAAAAGAAATCTGGCAACTTGATCCCTTGACCTAACACATTGTTAGCATTGACACAAATATTTTCCTAATACAAGCCACTGTTGCACCGGGAGATCAGATGACTGGGTTTTTGGGGGGGTTACTGTTGATTTCAAGAAGATATTTTGTAAAGATACACAGACCCTGTGATGCAGTAATAAACAGATGTTACATGAAGTTTACAAAATTCTAGCATTTTCAAACTCCCCTTTCACTTGTCCCCTTTTGAGTAATTATAACTGATTCCTTACGCCCTTTATGGATGTCACATAGTCTTGATTCAACATCTAACATTCATTTTATAATCCCCTGCCAGATTTTTATTTCTTTGCAGCCCACCCCACTTCACAAATCATTTGATTTAGCTTTAATTCGGTTAAGTTAAACACAAGTCAGTAAACTTTGGACATTTCTTGGTTACTCAGTTTAATGATGCCTTCCACGCTTTCTTTGGCGTGTGAGTAGAATGTTCACTTATAACTTGGATACATCCTCATTCCCCAGGGTCTGCATTTTTTTAAAATAAATTTTTGTATCTACAAACTCCTCCTTTCCCCACCCCGAGGAATCTTTTATGGACATTCCAAAGTACTCGATTACTTTCATAAGTTGGGGTCCCGGGCATGGAGGCAAAGTCATCGATCTCACCAAAGGGAAGGGTGTGGTGGAGCAGGCCATGGCCCTGAATGGGCGGTTGAGCCACTGATGATGAAAGTGCTATAATGCTTTTAATGGAGTGCTTGTATTAGTATCTATTATGTAATTGATATATATATATATGCTTAAAGTTATACGAATTATAATTTTTTTTTAAATTTTAAGATTTGTTAATGCATGTTCAGGTTAGAAAATAATTGTCAGAAGTTTTTCATTTAATGTAAGGCAGCCACATGGTTCTCTATAATAGCGGCCCCTGGACCTGCACCAGTCCGCAAGCCCTACGTTGCCCTTGCCCACAACATCAATATTAAAGTTATAATTAAAGGAAATGTAATTAATAAATCTGGCAAACGTCCCTTGTGCTATTCAGAAACTTGTCCAGCAACCCACCAAAATCTTAAGGTTTGAAAAATGCTGTTCTACAACAGTGGTTCTCAACATGGTCCTTATGGCCTTTTTTTGTGGAGGCCAAAAGTTTCTCTTTATGATCAACAGGGTATGGGTCCCATGAGGAAAAAAAATGTTAAAAGTGGCCCCCAAGCAAAAAATGTTGAGGAACACTGCTCTAGAAATCGAGATTTCAGTCAAAATTTTGTAGAAATTTGTAATAATACACTCATTCTTGGAGATCATCTGTTGTTGTTATTATTATTATTGTACTGTTCCAATATCAAAGTCAAATATATTATTAACACTAAGGTCACACAGATTGGAGGAGTCAAGGGGAGATTAGGTATCTTACCATATTTTTTTTTATTGCGCTTGTTAACTCACTGCATAAAGTTTATTTTCTCTTGAGTGAAGTTTATGAAATAAGATGTAGTGTCAGTGAAAGAACTGAGACCATATTGTTGAACTGACGTCTTAGTAAGCCAGCACCCATTCTTTTATTTCTCTCTCCCCCCCCCCCCCCCCCCCCCAATTTCAAATTTAAAAAGTCAACAATGGTCTTATCACATTGACTTCTTTTACTCTGTGGATTTGTATTACTTTTCAACCTGTAGGTCAAATAAACTTGCATGTTGCCATTTTTTTATTTTGTTTTTAAACAGATGTTGCATATTCTTTTTTTTTATTTAAAAAATATATAAATTTCAATGCCATGTTGTAATGAAATGTATAAAAGGAATCTACAACATCCCCTATCTTTTATTTTTTTCATATATCACTGACAACTCGACCATTGCCGAGCATAGAGACATGGTAGGGAACTCAGTTGTTGAGGTGCATGGCAACAACCAATATTAAACTTATAGCCCAGGTGTTAGCCAGATCCCTCTATGTGATTAACAACTGATGGAATTTTCATATTCCAAGCTAGCAAATTAACTATTCATTAACTCATGAGTAAGTTTCACATTCTTAAAAAGGAGCTGTAGAAAATTAAATAATTTAATTTAAATAGCCTTATTATTTTTTTTTCCTAGTTATTGGTGTGTGTATGTTTTGTGTACAAAAAAAAAAAACGCTGGGGGGCCCTCCAAATCCACAGGAGCCTCAAATTTAAACAAATTTTCTTTCAAATATTTACTGATACTTAATACAATAAAGCAGGCCTGCACAACATACGGGCCCACATGTGGCCCGCCAGCACCCACTTGGCGGCCCGCGAAGTAACGAAATATTCTTTATTATTATTATTGATTTATTAATAGCTTTCCCCCTGTCTTATCATTCGGCACGCACAAGCTTTTCAGAAAGTATTATGGCCCGCACAGGTTTTTCATAATTACGGCCCGCCTTACATTTGAGTTGTCCAGGCCTGCAATAAAGTCATAGGTGAATTTCAGTTAGCTTCTTTTTCAATTTCATTCAAATGAATAAATCAACTTCCCTTCACAACATCCAGGCGATGACGCCTACAGGTGATGTGTGCATACCTAGATATCACATGACTGCAATGTGATTTATGCATGCCTACATTTTACACCACTACAGGTATAACATGCCTACCTATATATAAAATTAAAACATGACTGCATGTCGTTATAAGCCTACCAGCATATCACATGACTATAACGTTTTGAGCCCTATTTATCATGTGACGTCTGCAGACTAACCACAACTAAACCAACTATGACTCATCGCCGAACTTTAGGGGAAATAACTGCAAGGTGTGAGACACAAGAAATGGTTTTTGCATTAACTTCTCATAACACAGGTTTTTATTGACAATGTTTACCGTGAGATCGCTACGATTAATTGGCTGTCGTATCAATGCCAAGCGTGTTATTGATCCTCCCATATCGTGTTATCGATTAGCCTACATTGATTGCACAACAAATACATCATAATTGTAAG
This sequence comes from Lymnaea stagnalis, assembly GCA_964033795.1. Taxonomy (NCBI): domain Eukaryota; kingdom Metazoa; phylum Mollusca; class Gastropoda; family Lymnaeidae; genus Lymnaea; species Lymnaea stagnalis. The sequence goes on along the minus strand of CAXITT010001130.1, from coordinate 57,087 downwards.
GATAGATGACCCACGATCGTACACAAAAGTGCAGCGTGACTTCGGATAAAAACGCCATCCAGTGTGTACACCCGGGGGGGGGGGCGTTAGAAGAAATAGTTGGTCTCTTGGAGGATAGGTGAGTAGGTCTCTTGGGGTGTGCAGCTTAGATGAAATGGTAGGTCTATTGGGGTTTGAGGCGGGACTAATGGGGTATGGGGGTCAGAAAAATGGTATGACTTTTGGGGTGTGTAGATCAACTGACATGGTAGGTCTTTTGGGGTGTGCAGGTCAACCGACATGGTAGGTCTTTTGGGGTGTGCAGGTCAACTGACATGGTAGGTCTTTTGGGGTGCGCAGGTCAACTGACATGGTAGGTTTTTTGGGGTGTGCAGGTCAACTGACTTGGTAGGTCTTTTGGGGTGTGCAGGACAACTGACATGGTAGTTCTTTGGGGTGTGCAGGTCAGCTGACATGGTAGGTCTTTTGGGGTGCGCAGGTCAACTGACATGGTAGGTTTTTTGGGGTGTGCAGGTCAACTGACATGGTAGGTCTTTTGGGGTGTGCAGGTCAACTGACATGGTAGGTCTTTTGGGGTGTGCAGGTCAACTGATATGGTAGGTCTTTTGGGGTGTGCAGGTCAACTGACATGGTAGGTCTTTTGGGGTGTGCAGAATAAAAGTGTAGGTCTCTTGGGATGTGCCAGTCCAATGTATTGTTAGGTCTATTAGAATGTGCAGGTCAGATGTATTGTAAGGTCTACTTGGGTGTGCAGGTATGATGGCGTACTGTTAGGTCTATTGGGGTGGGTGCCACGTAAGTTGATTAGTTGTATCTCCCATAACGCTCTCATATTAAACTTGTGTGGTCAACTCTCTTTTGGTGCATCATATGTAACATTCTATGGTCATTTTTTGTTTGTTTACCTTCTTCTGTGATTCGGCTGTAATGTCCGTGAAAAGACCACCAATCAACAACACGATGAGATGCTCACCAAAGACCATCAATCAACAACACGATGGCATGCTCAGCATGCTGCAGTCACACCAATTAAACGCACGTTTAAAGAATTTTGACACACGACACATGAGGTGCAGCAAAAAATCTTTTTGCATGCTTTCTGGGGCTTCACGTATAACTTTAATCCCGACGTGGCAACAGATTGGTTAATATTTGAAATTCGTATTATATTATAGCTGAATGGTACTCCCAAGAATCTCTCCCAATCATCTCATTGAGTCATTAATCATATAATTACACTGGACAACAACAATAAAAAAATATGCTACCGGTACTTGGAAGTAACGTGTGGGCTATACGAGTCCAAATCTGAAGTCAGACTTTGTGTAGCAAGTCGTGCTTTGTTCTGCAGCTGACATTCATGTAAAAATTAAATATGTGTTCTTTATGCCAACAAATTACAGAACAAGTATTGGTTTATAACTGTGTGACGTCACTCGGAGTAGTCATTACAAGAAAACAAAACGTTTTTCTTTTATAACTTTACATTAGAATAATTTAATTTAAAGCGTAACCTTTTTTCCATTAAGAATTTTTATGTTTTTTTGTCTTAAGTTAAAAATAAAATGTCAATAGAAAGTATTTCTAAAACATGCAAGATCAACTTATTGGCGTGCATTGCAGCAGGTCAAGACAAGATCAACTTATTGGCGTGTGTTGCAGCAGGTCAAGACAAAATCAACTTATTGGTGTGCATTGCAGCAGGTCAAGACAAGATCAACTTATTGGCGTGCATTGCAGCAGGTCAAGACAAGATCAACTTATTGGTGTGCATTGCAGCAGGTCAAGACAAGATCAACTTATTGGCGTGCATTGCAGCAGGTCAAGACAAGATCAACTTATTGGCGTGCATTGCAGCAGGTCAAGACAAGATCAACTTATTGGCGTGCATTGCAGCAGGTCAAGACAAGATCAACTTATTGGCGTGCGTTGCAGCAGGTCAAGACAAGATCAAGTTATTGGCGTGCATTGCAGCTCGAGACTTTCAAGCAATTACTTAATCCAAGGACCATTATGACAGACTTCTAACCAGCCCTCATTTTTTAGAATTTTTAGGATGTAAGAATTTGCTGATGCTTCTCTTACATTGGTAAATTCTTAAGGAGAAGAAAAAAATGAAGAATAACCTGACTTCCAGTTAAATATATCGTTCAAGCGTTTGAAGATCGCTTTAATACGTCATTTTTAAAAAAGCAAATCAATGACGACATACTTCAGCCATTGGAGGATTTCTACGAAGATGCTTAGAATAGTAATTTGTTTCGTGGAAACCGGCTTGACCACCAGCGTTTCCATTTGATATGAGGAATCAGTTTGAAAGTAGAATTGATGGCCTTCTGAAAATAAAAAATGACATTGAAGGATGGCGCAAGCAATGGAAACACGGTCGTCACTCAACCATTTGATAGGCAATACGTCTTTCTCTGACGCATGAAATATCGCAAAACAAATGGTGGAATTATTTAAAATAGTCAGAATGTATGGTTCAATGACGTTGATTGGCATTTACGTGACTCTTTGGTTATCATTTCAAAGTACAAAAAGATCAAATGTAAGTGCATTAAATTTAAACATAATTTTAACAAAGGGTAGTGTTTCTGTCGATGCCATGTTTTGTGGGTGAAATGTCTTTTCATGAATTGTATTTCAATTGAATCTCTGCCGATGAAGCGTATTTCGATGAAATGTCTATTGATACTGTTGTGGTGACCCCCCAAACTTAAAATTATTTTCGTTGCTGCTTCATAAATATGTGTTATGCGATAGTCTTAGGCGACCCCTGTGTAAGGGTCGTTTGACCTCCCCCCCCCCAAGGGGTCGTAACCCACAGTTTGAGAACCGCTGATTATTAGCAGATCACTAAGCAGCAATCCAATCCCTGTCATCTGATATCTTTGGATAGACGACTTTCACAAAATGGTTTGCCCACACATACATGTTATTGGGGGGGGGGGGAATGCATCGATCGGCACAATATGCATGTCTTTGTATACCGCTTGTCTCCGGATAGACATAATCCGCTCCTTCAGAACACGTCTCTTTAGATCATGTTTACTCTCAACGTGTAATAAAATCCTGATCTAATATAGAGTCTATGTGTAATGGTAAATAATAGTTTAGAAGGGATTTCATTGAGTCCGTGTAAACACGTTCCTTACTATTGCTGGTTATCAGTCCACGAAGCCAACTAAGGTCAAGAGTTAGGGCCTTTCCCCAGGAACATGACCAGCATAGGAACCAACAACCCCCCCCTTCCCCCCCCCCCCCTTTTTTTTCATACAAGCTCAATTTTTCTTTTTCTTGATGTAATTAAAATTATTTGACCTTTTTTTTTTTTTAAATGGCATCTCTTTCTCTTGGTATTTGGTTACAACCTATTATTACAGTTTCAATTGGGTTCAATTTAACCCTTTGTTACCAAAGTCAATTGTGGCACTACGTGGCCAGTCTATGAGTTGCCCCCCCCCCCCCCCACCCCCCCCCCCCCCCCCCCCCCCCCCCCCCCCCACCTCAAAGTCAAGTGTGGCACTACGTGGCCAGTCTATGAGTTGCCCTCCCCCACCCCCACCCCCCCCCCAAAACACCACCGTCACTCCTCAAACTGTACACAGTGATATTAATGTGAGACTGTCTGCAAGTACTAAGATCGTAACAGCGTGTGGTGTTAATGACGCTCTTTGTGTATGTCCCTGTTTTTAATCCCCAAAAGCCAAACGGTGTATCAAAAGTTTAGATACCCTGCTAAACAAGCCCCAAACATGGAGTCAGGCACTAGAATAATCCAATGTGAACTCTCTTGTGTCTTTAACAGCTTGTGAAATGAGGCAAGTGCCGCAGGCTTAAACTAGAGGAACTTTTCTGGTCTCAAATATCGATTTTTGTTCGCACCCAATCCACACACACACACACATATACACAAACACATACACACGAGTCTGTTCATAAATAAATCTTTAAGGAAAGCTTAGGGTTGGAATGGCTGGTAAATGGAGAGGTCACAAGGCCGGTGCTTCTTAACTCTATGGGCCTCACTTGGCAGGTTTTGGACAAAAACATCTTTAAAAAAATAATAATTAAATATAATATACGCTTAGAAAAATTATATGTACGTTTCCATAAGTTAAAAAATACACTATGACGTTTCGGTGGAGTAGCTTGGACATTTTTGTAAAATTTAAGAAAACGCTAAATTGTATTCACGAACAGTGCCTGAAAAATAATCGCCTAAAAAATAATGGGTTTCGTGATACTTTGTTTACATATAGAACACTATCATCATCAGAGGCGTAGCGAAGTGGGCCAGATGTCCCCGGGCGTCAGCTAGTTTGGGGCGCGAAAATGTGCTATGATATTATTTTATTGATGAAAATAATAGGTTTTTAGAGTTGAAAAAAGAAAAGGAATGAATCTTGTCCCTGGGCGCGAATATTGTCCCCGGACGCCAAACACTCTAGCTACGCCTCTGACCATCATAAAGTTACATTGTCATCAAAATACCACACGTCAAAGCCCCTTTTCCAAAATACAACGAAATAGAAAGTTACAAGTGCACGGATGATTGGTTCTACCACCCAGTGCCAGTGCATAACAAACTATAATTTATAATAATCTCTTTCTTTTTTTTCTCTTCACCTTCTAGTTAATAAATGGCATTGTAATTTGAACAGAATGGTGTAGGGAAATTATTTTTATCACCAAAATAGCTATGAATTAGTTCTTAGACTGCACTACACAATTTAGATGGCCCTCTCTTAAAACCAAAAACCATGCAACCCAAACATGGGCGCCCGCAGAAAATTTTCTAGGGGGGAGGGGGATGTGGCAAAAAAATCGATTAACTTTCCAGGGGGGGGGGCAAACATTTTTTAGTAATGTTTTAATATAGTTTTAATTTAATGTAGCGTATTTTTATGGTGAACGAACGGACAGGACATCAGCTTAGTTACTTTCTCTTTATTTTCTCTTTACTTTAATAAATTTTTTGTCTATTTTTTTCTAAAAATGTTTATCCAATCAATCCAGGGGGGGGGGGGGGGGTGCCCCCTTGCCCCCTCCTTTTTTTTTTTTTTTCTTTTATTTTTAATAATTTTTTGTGTTTTTTTTTTCAAAAAATATTAATCCAAACAGCCGGGGGGGGGGGGGGGAGTGCCCCCCTTGCCCCTACCTGCGGGCGCCCATGAACCCAAATCACACACACATACACAAAAAGAAATATATTCTATAGCGTCTCTGTGTAAATCTCCTACATCAAAAAGTCACGATGTGTGGCAAGCGCTATAAAATAAAATGCACCTAATATATCTTCGTGTAAAAGTTTCTGTCTGAACTCCGATTTGTTCGTTGCTGGTAACTTAAGTTCGTTGACATTCTTTGACATTTTTTTTTCAAAGCACCCGTTTAATGCGTACGCCATGTAAAATTATCTTTAGGAAAAGTTTTTGAACTATCTTGTGCTTATAGGTTTTATAGAAAGCCTATGTGGCCGTGTTTCTTACTAGAGTTGACAACTTTTCCCAGGCGCGTTTGAACAAAATTCCTCAATTCAGTGAAAATTTCCCAATATTTTTTACTTATTTTTAATTTGATAATTATAATATACACTTTTATTGAGATAGATATGTAGCTTAATTATGATTTAGCTTTATTTATTTTTTAATTAAAAAAAAAAAAAGATTAATTTACTTTAATTTGGTCGAAATTGAGTACCATAACAGAAATAAAACAAAAGGATAAGGTGTAGATCTAGGTCATATTTGTGCCGTTCAAAAATGTTATGTTAAAACAGTGATAGTATTCAACAATAAAAACATTTAAAAAAATAGTTAACATTTTGTGGGAATTTTTTTAAAGAAAATATGATAAAAATGACATTTGAACTAAAATTCCCAGTTTTTATGCTATTTACCCGAAATTTCCCAAAATTCCCATTTTCGAAAAAAAAAAAGATGAAAAATACCCACGATTATCTGGGGAAATTTCCCAGAAGTTAGAAACACTGCCTGAGGATGAAAATCAATAAGTCTGGCTATTTTCTGACTAAGTTGCAGATTTAAATAAATATTCCGACTTGGTTATTTCAAAAATACCTCCTCGCCCTGAACACAATCACAAATAATTTTTTAAAAATAATAAAGTAATGACAATTCCTTAAATGGTAATTAGCCACTGAAAACATAAATTACATCATGTATACAATCGAAGACCTAGATTAGGAGGAAGACAACCAGGGCAGAGGCGATCCTTGATTTTGGTGCACCTAATTAAACAAAAGCCACAATGAGTGTGTAACACACGCATAAATTAAGCTATTTAAATAATATGTAATGGGCCGAAAATGCCGCCCACACCGCCCCCTCTTACTACACCCATGCATGTATAGAGTATATACACTTCATTAGCTGACGTCACACCGTTGATTTTCTATTCAACACAGACCCTTTTAAACCATAATAAAAATAAAATTCATGATAGTTATAGACACGAAATTATAAAATAATAACAATGAGACTCAAAGGGGCTGATTTCATTATTTTTCCTTTTTGGCCAAAAGATACACCTTATATCGGTAAAACATCGTATAACCAAAGTGTGAATACAAGGTGACCCACGCAGCCGTCTCCGTTAAAAAGCCACCAATTGTGTCGATCGGGTAACTGTTATTTTGAAAGCTCGTGGCGCGTCTTTTGTCAGTGCACTCATTGAGTTGGCACCGGGACGCACAGGTAAGTCTTGTTATACTTGTGTTGAAATCGACGTCAGTGCATTACAACTGGTGTCGTGATATTGGTAGGTTCGGTATGTTTAATATGTTTGGTACTTAACTACATACATTTTAGTTTGTTGTTATTTAGAGTAGAAAAAACAATGATACTTTTCTTATTTTGAGATTAAAAAACAGGATTTCGTTGCCATGATAATTTTAGTTGATATGCTTACGAGTTACGTCATTTAAAGCGAGGTGCAAGTACCAACATTTCAAATATCAAAATATACCCTGTCAAATGTACAAAAGAAATGTCTAAATTCGTTATATATAGTTTATGAGGTGTGTGGGTAAAAGATTGGGCTTGGTGAATAAATGGGACTTCAGTATAGAAATGTGTGTAATATGGCTGTATATATATAAGATCATGTTTTGCCAGTATGTTTATTTATGTGCGCCGTAAAAATTGTCGGTGCTAATGTCATCTGATGTCATCTGATGTCATGATTAAACAAATATTGAGTAGAAGCATGTTTTTTTTTCTTCAATAGATAAAAGTAAGAGGCTTGAGTATCTGTACTTTTTTGTTCTTTGTGTGTGTGTGGGGGGGGGGGAAATTAATATAAAGTCCTTTCTTAGTTTTAAGACAATCTATGCTTATCACTAATCACATACTTCGGATACTATCCCATACCCCACTCTAGGTCAAATAAAATTGTTTTTTTTTCTTCAATAGATAAAAGTAAGAGGCTTGAGTATCTGTACTTTTTTGTTCTTTGTGTGTGTGTGGGGGGGGGGGTAATTAATATAAAGTCCTTTCTTAGTTTTAAGACAATCTATGCTTATCACTAATCACATACTTCAGATACTATCCCATACCCCACTCTATGTCAAATAAAATCCTAGCTGATGGAAAAAAACAAAGTACTTTAAAGATATCTTTAAATTTATTTTAAAAAATTTTCTTCTTTTAAATACCAATACTGAACTTAATAAGGTAAAGTATTCTTTGATTTTAATATAAAATTTGTAACATTTGTTTTAGAAATTATTTTTTTATAATATTGGGGTAAAATAATTGAGAACTCATCACGTTAAAAAAAAATCTACTTCTACTAATAATTTAAATTAAAAAGCAAAACTGTGTTGTATGTTTAATATATAACCCTTTAAACGTGCTTTACCCCCTTCTACTTATTCGGTATCTCTTTTTTTCTGCAATAACATAATAAAATTGTATTTTAAGCACCGAAGGTAAACAACTCCATCCTAGAGGGACATAATCGGAGAGAACGGTGCAGCCAAAACGCATTGGTCATGGCGGGCATATCAAGGTCCAGAACTTCTTACGACTTTCATCCTAACGAGTAGGTGATCTTGAATACCTTTCTTTTAATGGTGCGCGCAAAAAGATGGGGGAGGTGGGTTCGTAAGGGTGGGTGGGAAGGGCAGAATATTTTAGACATCTTGGATGAGAACCCAACCAAGGCCGGACTTACACATTTCTGCGCCCTAAAAATAAAAATGCTTTTATTTATAACTTAAAATTGTATACATATATATATTGTATTTTTTTAAACATAATCGCTTCATACAATCCTTATAATGCTTGGACTACATCCACTTTGAATTCAAATACTACAGTACTTTATATTACCCTTTTCAAAACAATGCTGAATTAAAAATGTAAATAATTGGTCTTTATTTCTTCTGAATATACGCACCTGACTTCTGCACCTTACGACATGGCCTAGGATGGCCCTATGGGAAATCCGGCCCAGAAACCCAACCCCACAGACCATTCGATGTTTTACACTACCGTATTTAATTCCCTGCCAGCCTAAACCATCACATATTTGGACATGGGGTGGGGGGGGGGGGGCAACCTCCTCTCCCATCAATTAAAAAAACAAACTATTCGGATTTCGGCCATTAAAAAAATTCTTGACGCCAGCAGGGGAGACCGGACCCCCCCCCCCGGCCAAGTTCGTCCCTTTTCATGTCTTGGTGGGGCGGGGGCGGTGTGCACTAGCATAATATTTTGAAGAAGAAAAATATTTCTTAAATAAGTTAGCTGAATTGATAGATACGATAAATTCAATTTTACATTTCAGCAAACGCTACAAGCCCCTCCCCGGTTCACGATAAAAAAGTCATGGTTTAAATATCACAATTAATACAGTCCAATTCTGAGATTACTGAGTTCAAACTTAAATATGTAATTTCTTCATTATTTAACTATATTTTAATTGTCACAACATTACATTCAATGACATTAAATTAATGGTTTGCACGTTGTTTCTAATGTCCCCACGGTGCATTCAATGACATTAAATTAATGGTGTACAAGTATGTTGTTTCTAATGTCCCCACGGTGCATTCAATGACATTAAATCAATGGTGTACAAGTATGTTGTTTCTAATGTCCCCACGGTGCATTCAATGACATTAAATCAATGGTGTACAAGTATGTTGTTTCTAATGTCCCCACGGTGCATTCAATGACATTAAATTAATGGTGTACAAGTATGTTGTTTCTAATGTCCCCACGGTGCATTCAATGACATTAAATTAATGGTGTACAAGTATGTTGTTTCTAATGTCCCCACGGTGCATTCAATGGTATTAAATTAATGGTGTACGTTTTTGCTGTTCCTGCAGTCCCAACAGTGTCTTCAATGATGTGGACTACCCCCCAGTCAGCACGCCTCGGGATATGTCCCCGTCAAGAATGCTCAGGCCAGCAACATCTAGGAGCCTTTGGGGCCCCGGGGAGCGCCAGTCCAGGTCCGCTACAAGGTCACTGACACCGGCACACACCCAGGCGTCCGCGGGGCGCCATCACCGACCACCCACCAGATCCTTCACACCAGGCTTTGAGGAGGCGGTCAGCACAAATATGGTTAGATGCGGTGATTTTTTTTAAAACATTTAAAAAAAAAAAAATTAAATAAGTTGTAGTTAAATTTATCTTTTAAAAAAAATATTTTTTTTTTAAATTAAAAATTTTAATTTAAAAAAGGCATTCGATATCAATTTATCGTGAATATAAAAACAACTTATTGTAATTTATTATTATTTTTTTTTTAAATTATTGATTGCGGAGATGGGGGCGGCGTTTTCGGTTGTGGTCTTTGGCATTTTGCGTCATGGCTAACACAGGTTGTCATCAATTCATGAGTTATCCTTTAGCATCAAACCATTCACGAAGTACAGGCATTAAAAAAAAACCCAACGTGATCAGTTTTAAAGAATTAAATTGATGTGACTAATATATTTGCAAACAGAAAGATATACAACAAGGTTTGACAAACGAACCCTAAACACGTTCCATTTCTGCCAATTAAACGATAGTCTGCTGTCCTGAGAACCAAGCCTTTCAAATGGTTAGAGAAGCATAGAGACATCTTGCATCATTAACCCTTTTCTGGCCACGGTAAATAGTGGCGTCTCTGCCATACCGAAATATAAATTATATAAGGTAATAAATCCATTTGGTTTAATGCCAGACCGAGATTTGTTGTTTGTTGAAACGCTCATTGAACATAGAACTCCGTGTCCAGAAGTGCACCAGTAGGCGTGTAAAATAGTGAACGAATGCAGTTCAAAGTTATTGATTAAATTTACATTGACTTTGGTCTCGTCAAATGGTTTCGGGATAATATATATATATATATATATATATATATATATATATATATATATATATATATATATAGATATATATATATTCGGTGCTTTAAAGAAATAGGCAAAGTTGGACATCGGGTAAACTACGGTAGTAAAAAAAAAACAAGGTGTCTGTAGTATAAAAAAAAGAAAGAAAAAAAAAGAAAGATTATAAAAAGCTAAGAAGGAACATCACCTCACCTCACCAACCACTCCTCAACGTCAATACAATCAGATTGTCAATCAGGGTACGTTACAGTAACAGTACAACAGTGTTGATAGACTTGTCTTTCAAACATGCCAGAACGACCCTCAACCCGAAGTAGACGAGAACCCCTACACACAGCCCATGGACCCCATCAACAGACAGCACTACTTCAAGCTCTGGAGACGGAACCCCCCACAGCCTCAAAAACCAATGTGAATATTTAATCTTTTTTTTTTTTTTAATCATGGGAGATTTGAATGAGAATTTGTTTTTTTTTATCGGTGCGGCTGTTGTAGCTGTTGTAATATAAACGCGTTTATACAATCACGCTAAAGTTTGTCTCTGTATTTTCTTATTTGCATGATTGCAGCTATAGAGAAGGAAGGGCGGGTGCGGGCTGGCGCCACATCAAAGCTTGCAACAATAGCTCTGGCAGCCATCTTGTTTTTATTGACGGTAAGTTTAGCTTGCTGAGAACTCATGCGAGACGGAATAAAAGTGTTTTTATTATTATTATTTTTTTTTTTTGTTGTTTTTTAAAATGTATTTATCCAACTAAATAATGTGTGCGTTAAAAATTAATTTTTAATTGATTGAAAACATTTAAAATAGTAACCCTGTATTAATAATCTATTCTTATTATAGAGTGGGCCGCGAACGCTTTAAACGCGGCGTTTTCGGTCGACCGGTCGTCCCCCAGGACAGGGGGGAGGCTCCCGGCGTGCCACCGCACGGTCTGGTGTACGGGAAATCCAGCGCCTGGCCCGTGTGGGGGCATGCGGGAGGGGGGGGGCTTTTAAGAGATCGACGGCCTACCGACACTATTTCCCAATGTGACATATAGAATATTCATTCTTTTTCCCTCTAAATCAAACATTAATAACATACCGGTAAATGAATAAACGCATGCATTTGCATAGGGGCCTATTAGAAATGTGGGAGACAAAAAAAAAAGGGCGATACGGCGATATATTGAATCGTATGACATTTATTTATTTAAATTAAAGCTGATTAATTCTTTGCCCAGAGGATTTCATCAATTGTTGTAATCTGTGGCTGTGGATTCATTATTGAGTTGCCCTGGAAAGCCGTATTGATTAAAACTGTCTTTGTTTTACTGTGACTGCGGTGTGATTAAGTCCCACGGTCATCTGGAATTAATATTTATTACCCTTATTGATTCTGGCAGGCGCAATAATTTGGGGGGGGGGGGGGGGGGGGGGGTAGAGCTTTGGGGAAATTTTAGAAGCGGGTGTTAGAACTTTGGGGAAAATTTAGAAGCCCGGACAGTTTGTTTTGAGTAGCACAAGCTACCACCGTCTTCTGTCTGACGGTTTGTTTTTGAGTAGCACAAGCTACCACCGTCTTCAGCCTGACAGTTTGTTTTTGAGTAGCACAAGCTACCACCGCCTTCAGCCTGACAGTTTGTTTTTGAGTAGCACAAGCTACCACCGTCTTCTATCTGACAGTTTGTTTTTGAGTAGCACAAGCTACCACCGCTAGTCTCCATTTGATAGTCATACCGGTAATTTATCTTACAAATCCTAAAATCACTTGTAAGTGTAAGACTTAGCATTAGACACATTGCAATCAAATTTATAAACCAAATTATTATTTTTTTATTATGTAATACTTATTTATAGTCACAGCACTGTTTGAAAAGAAGAAACAATGGCAGTAAAATAAATGTGATTCATGACTACTTCAAAAGTTTAAACGACTTTCATTAATGGAAACAATTAATTTACGCTCTTTACTGTTTTATTATTTTTTTAAATTGCGGTATGGGTGCTGTATAAATTAACGCTACGGAAATGTACGTTAATGTAGCATGCTAAAATTATCCTGCCCAACATTTCAACAGAGTATTGTCATGACTACTATCGGCATGTAACGATTCCTTTATAAAGGTGCTGTCAAAGCAGAGGAAAATTTCTTTTACCCTCCTGCGTCCATGTTTGAGCCCCTTGATCTGCCTCGGTTTGTCCTACCGCCTTCCGCACCAAACGAGAACTCGCCGACACGGGTGCCATACACGTACAGAGGAATCGCACGGGACACAAGATCGCAAGACCGTGCACGTCAAGGGTTCAAAACCTGGTACTACCAAAAGAAACCCGTTGACTGTAAGTGCACGTTGTTCTTTTTCTTTCTTTTTTTTTTTTTTTTTTTTTTTGACAAATT